>CAIGRF010071568.1:23277-37878 GCA_903798235.1 Fraxinus ornus | reverse complement strand
GGCTCTGATACCATTTGTAACGACCCGGGTCCCACTTAACGGGCTGTCCCGACCGTTAGATCGACGACGTACTGTCCCCACTGTACCAACATGGGTCTTTTCAGCATGCTTTGTCCTCACTCGCACGCTCCCCGAGAAAACTTCCCAGGGGGTCACCCATCATGGAATTGCTCCAAGCAAAGCACGCTTAACTTTGGAGTTTCTAACGATAGGCTTCCGGAAAAGAAGGTGCACCTTGTTGGTATGAGTAGTACCTATCAAATATCTTAAACTTTCGTGATCTGGGGGTATTACACCCTCCTTCCCCCTCCATGATTCTATCTGAATCATAGATTAAACCAAAACCCAATTTTGAGTAACTAAGCTGTTCGTTGGGAAAAAGATAAAAGAAATAGAGATCAATGATTTTTAACTATACAGATTTATGTGCATATGAAATAAAAAAACATTTAATATCACAAAGATCATTAGCATGTAATGAAGGTAAACACAGAACAGGTCTCAAGCAATGTAGAGTTGACATACCGCAACATCAGGTACACCAATAATATCCATGTTCCACTGGTAGTGTTCACGACGGCGTCCCCTGGTCATTCGTTCATAACGCCAGCACTGTCCAATGGCATACCATTTTAGTGGAAGGGATACAGATTTTCTGGACAGAAAAAAACATGGAGATCAAAATCGAGCATCTGTACCTGGATACAAAATCAGGAATAATATATTATGATTTAAAAATTTGCAAAAGCAATCTCGTAAAAAGCAAAGATTTCTTCATACACACAGGGACAAAAAGATAAGGAAATATTGAGCTTTACCCTTTCTGTATCACAAGTCTGGCCAAAGAAGGAGTAAGTTCTGGCCTTAATGCAACTCGACGGTTTCCCCGATCCTCAAAGCAGTAAAGCTTCATCCATAGAAAACCAAAAGAGAGATTACAAGTAATCAGAGAGGGCTATATCTTTAAGTATCTACATGCAAATTCTCCTTATCCTTTCATTGCTTTTGAAATATACAATTTCCCCTTGCCTTGACACACCATTTTCCAGCTATATATGTATATGTAGCGTTTGTGGTACCATAAGACTGAATTTACAGAGGCATCAATAATTAGTGATGCTTTCCGAGCAAGCCATGAAATTAATTCTCAAAAGCATATTTTACAGGCTGCACCCATTTGATCTTATCTTTTTATTGATACAACTCCCAAGAAAGCCATATACAAGCATACACAAGCCCTTTTATACACGTCTGCTCAGGATTATTTATCTACTGTGCAAACTTCATTTTTCCATGAACAAAAGTTGGAAGAATAGCATACAGCTGCCTTATCATTGAAATTTTTGCTACTACTTTTTTCTTCCATTGATTTGATTTTGGCACTACAACAACAAAGTGGAATAAAAATAACAAAGTTTCATTTTATATTTGCCAAATTATCCAAGGATCAGATAACTTTGCATTACTAAAGCTTGAACTATTGATGAATAAGTTAAAAGAAAAAGGATAACAGAAGTTTGTTTTTCTTAGGGGAGGTTGAGCATTCTTCACAAGTTTATCAGATGTGTTAAACAAATAGCAAAAAACCAGTATTAATGATATAAGGAATTAAGGATTAACCCCAGGACACTGCATATCAATATTACTACATAATATTCTTGTTAGCTATTAGTGTATCATCCAGTTAAATCTCATACATTACAGTGAGGAATTTCACTGCTTCATTCCAAATCTTAGCCACTGCCATGAGGCATGGACCATTTTTGGCCTTCGATAGACCAAAAGGTGAATCGTGTTAACTTTTACTCTGCTTTCGTCTATTGAGTACCATATGTTTCCCTTCATTTTCTAATTTCTTTATACAGGTGATGAAGAATTAGAATTACATTCACTTTTACAATCTTACCATGGAGATACATATATAAGACATCAGATGAAAACGTAAAATTCATACCAACCTGATCTCTAATCTCTTCCCCAGCTTTCCTAATAAACAGAGCCTCTGACTCTAGCACTGGAAAATCAACCTCTTCAAACCCGAACAATTGTGAAACCTAGATGTTCAACAATCAATCACCGCATAAGAAACATGAGGATAAAATTTAATGCTAAAAACTTTGGACAAGAAAATTTTTCCAAAAAAATGAGGACTTCATTTTCAAAATCATTGATATACTCGTATTAGTAACGTTATTATGGAATTATAAAATAACGTTGAAGATAGTTGATTTTTGATGGTAATCCTAGATATTGAACTCACTGGATTCATTATAATGGTGATTTTCATCCATGGAAAACTAGGAACTTTTTAATCAGCAATGCATTTCCTTGCACGTGTCAATGAGAGCAGTAGGTGGGTCAATAGGGAGGGATGGGAATAGTTCTTGAAAACCTCCCTCTCCCACCCCACCTGGCTGAAATGCTAGCTCCATTTCTGCCAATAAACTTATAAACCACCCCCAATAAATAAGAAAGTAAATATATTTTTTTCCTTGTGGTACCATCTTTTCAGATAGAAAACTTTATCCACTTGGTAAAACCTATTCTTCTAACATTTAATGTAATCACAAGAAAAATAATAGCAGTGAAAAAGTTAGTATGGAGTAGCTACATACATTACATTGATCTAGAAGATAATCCCTAATATTCTACAATGCAATCAATTATTACAAATTTTTCTTCACCCCCATCTAATTTTTTTTTATATTATTACCTACACCAATGCGCCACCACATTATCACCTACCAATCAAAAGATTCAATATTTCTTTTACCTTGATATTTTCTTCTCACACTAACCACCATCAAAAGAAACTTTTGCAGTTAGCCTCACCTAACAGAAGGCCATGTTTTTGAAGCATGATGTGCAAAATAGGCATGGTACTAGACTTGTGCCCATGCTCAACAGGAGCATATATCATGCAGTTCAATCCATTAAAAAATTAATCTTATGCTTCAGCAGTTGTACACTTCTTGGATGTGGTTGCCATCGAGGTACAACCTTCAGACCAATACGTGCAAACAGAAATATTTGTACATCTTGCTCTCATACGGTCGTACCATGCATCCAACATACAAGCATTAAAGCAGAGTCTAAACTTTTCTTGGCCATTGCAGCAACCAAGGTAAACCCAATGAAGAAGAATGTACAACTACCAACGTTGTAGCTCGGTCTAAACCATATCTCAAAGGTACTAAGTCGAAGCATCTACATTTTAAATCAAGCTAGGCGATTCTACCATGCTCTGGCAACAATGGTCCATCACGACATAACCCTAGACAGACAATGTACATTACACCGTCGAACAAATGGACACTGAGTGACCAAGACAAAATCTTTAAATACAACGTACAGAGCAATGGGCATTACACTTTACCCTAACGGTTATCTCTTTCTCCCTGGACTGCGGAACCAAGGTACACCCAAAACATCACAACTTACAATCACCGAAGTTGGCGAATCCATCTTTGGATAGTTGTACATCACTCTAAATCATAATTTCATTAAAGAAGAAAATACAAAAGCTTTACCTCTCTGAAGTTCTGAAAAAGCCAATTGCGGAGCCTCATGTCTTCCGGGGGGAAATCCCGGGTGCCTTTGGGAGGATTAACGTCAATTTTCTGCGTAATATCCAAATGGGTAGGTGGCGAAGCGAGTGAACCGGAGCGGCCAGTTCGCTCATTGCTTTCAGTGATGAGTGAACCAGGCTGCGGTTCTGCAGAGGACGCGGAAGTAGTAGAGTAGGCCCTGGATTTTGGGTTGGAAATGCTGAAAGAGGGAGGAAATAGAGAGAAGTTGCGGCGGAAGGAGCGGAGGAGAGTGATGGCACCGCCGTGGTGGTGGTGAAGGATAAGGAGGGAAGGGTTTGTAATTACACGCATCTTTCAATTAAACTTGTGGCCCAGGCTCAATGACACCCTATTGACAGGGTTTTAAAATGCTCCCACGTGGGTGGGTTTGTATTTGGAGGGAACAAGTAATTGTCACGAGAGAGAGACTACACTGAATTTTAGCAGATTTACGGGAAATGAGTTCGAGAAATACACAAACATTTGGGACAAAATTAATTTGAGAATCTGGGCTTGCTGCTCTTCCCGTGCCAAAATTAATTCGACCCATTTCCAATTCCAACCATCCAAGCTGCTCTCCGGCTGAAAATCGGTAGCGGGATTGAAGCACAAGTCGGTGCAGTGGATGAGGACAAATTTCTGCCACCATTAATTGAAGCATAAACGGGTTTGTTCCTAAAAAAGGGTTCCACCTCCCCCACTCAATCTGTTTATACATTTGCATTGTGTAGTCACAGCTTTGAACCCGTCCCATTCGCATTGTGTAGTTTCCAGTGGTTTAAGCTTGCCATTTATGGAAATAATTTCTCTTTATTGTTTAACAGTAGGTTATGTTTTTCAAAGTCCATTTTCTCTATTGTTTTTACCATTTTGTTATATGATTGAAGTCTGAATATTCGCCTACATTTATCATATCCTTTTGTTTTTAACTTTTGGCACGGGACTATTAAAGAAGGGATTGTGAAAAGTTGTTAGTGAATGTTTGTATGCTTAAGTTGTTAGTGGATGTTTGTGGTTGCTATTTCGGTCCTGTTATTGTAGTTTACTATGGAGTTAGTGAATGTTTGTAGTTTACTAGTATAAAAGGGTGGCATAACCTGTGAAATATGGAATCAGGTTAGGATTTTACTCTCTTTAGGCAAAATTTATGACCTCTTAACAGTGGAAAATGAAACTCATATATTCTTTATGTTTTTATTTCTTAATGACACCTATGTATTAGCTGTTGTTGCACATTTTTCCTTATTTTGAGTTGATTGTAAATTTTCAGGTTTCAGGGTTGGAAATGTACAATAATTTTGATGGTCAACCTCAGTCCCAATTTCAAGATAAAGGAAGCACGTGTTTGCTCAAAGTAAATCATCATTATGAAGACACAATTAGTGGCAAACCCTTTTGTTCGACACTGCCCTTGTAGTGACTTGAATATGTTATACTGCACATTGATATGGAGTGTAAAGAAGCAATTTGTAGTAACTTGAATGATGCAATTGATCTGAAAATGTGGGGACTTCTTTGCCTGAATCCTTGTGTGTGCATTTTAGCCCACTCACCGAGTATGTTCTGAAATTAATGAAGGAAATAAACTACATAAACTAAAAGCTAATTTATACAAAAGCTCACATTCCAAAAGTTTACGAACAAAGTTCACATAATAATCCGACATATACAAAACTTCATGTAACCGTTAGATTAATAACTACTAATCAAGGCGACGCCTCCACTCATGTGTTCGACTCCGCGCTACCTTTTGCCTTGCATACCGTCACGTTCACCGAAATCCGAAGGTCTACTTCATCATTGACACGAATGCAAGATCGGAACATTTGAGACAAATCATCAACTCTTTCAGCCGCCGCATGGTTAACTGAGGAAGTTCTACCACAAGAAGATTCACCGATTGATTTTTCTTCACAACCCAATCCCAAAAACCACAATTGTCACTGCAGCATAAATAACATGATAACTAAATATAAAGTGAATACATTTGACTGCATTAACAGGACTTGTACAAGCAATTCCGGCAATTCAGAGAAGTTATGCATTAAATGCCCTATCAGTATATAAACTTTATCCATGCATTAAAATTATAGATAGATTCAATTTTTGTATTAAAATTATATGTGACTTTACAATTGTTGTATTACAATAAGTTAAACTTTTGACAGCTAAAATTAACATAATAATCCACATGACATGAACTCACTTTGTATCAAAATAATACATGGACACAAATTTATAACTCATTCATACACTAATTAATTTCAGAGCAGCCATATCAGTAAGCTCAAACACAATTAATTAGCATAGAGCAGCCAATTGGAAAACCTTACTTAATCCCAGAGACAATTGAGCACGAGCAGCCATAACTTTCGAAGTACCCAAGTGTTCATCATGCATTGATCTGACTCATTAGTATCCCTAGTTCAAACTGATGAATAGATCTTAATCTTATTATGCATTCAGAATTTCGTTAAGGCTCAAAGTCTTCATCCAAAAGGCTCAAAAGTATTCATCCAAAAGTCTCACTCATTAGCATTCTTAAGACTCAAAAGTCTTCATCCAAAACTCACTTCTTCAACAATCAATACAAATAAACAAAGACACGGAACAAGTTACCTACTGAAAACCCTCTGAAATTGAAACACCCGCAAGCATAAATCTTGAAGTTCAAATACCCGTTTCAGATTTTTTGGGGTCTCAAACCGTAAAAAAGTGTCCAAATTTCAGTGAAATGTAATATTAGAAATCATACCTTGGAAAGTAGATAGAGGAATGCGGAAAAAGCTTTAACTCACGAGAGGAAGAGCAGACGGAGTGGAGCAGAAAAATGTCGAATATTGATTTGGCTACTCACTGTTAAACAAAATAGAGCAGCAGACTTAGTGGAGCAAAACATTTCGAGTGCGGTGCGGAGATCCAAAGTCGTCCGGTGCCGCAATAGTAGATGGACGTGGTGCCGGAGGAGCGACGGCACCTTACACCGACGTGCCGCCGGAGATGGTGACGGTGTGGGTTTTGAATTGGGTGGAATTGATGGTGTGGGTGTGGATTTGGGGGAATGAGTTCGTTTTTGGAGAGGTTATTTTTTAACTGATATATATATATTTTTTTTACTGTGTATTCCACGTCAGCCGGGAAATAGTATGTCACTCACCTGGGCTGTGTAGCTCGATTGAACCCGACAAAAATCACACAACCCAACCCGCCAATTAAAATATATATATATATATATATACCCTACTTCAATTTCCCATTTCTCTTCGATGGACAAAATAGTGCGGCCACACGTTGAAGCAACTGAAAATATACCAATGATATGCCAATTTTTGTACCTGTGAAGCTGCACGAGAGTCTGGTACCTGTTGGAAGCAAAGGGCACTTGAGACTTTTCAGCTACTATTATTGTTGGGGGTTACCTTTGGTGACAGTAAAGGATGAGGGAAAGGAGTTTTGGAGGCATTGAAAAGAGTTGTTGGAAGGAGATCAGAAAAAATAACAAGATGTGCTATTTTTCCAACGGGATCCTATAAAAAGACTGCTTTGGGGAGTGCAAACACTTCATAACTTTGTGTGACAAGTTGTTTTGACCCGACCCGATCGACACATAATTGGGTTGGATTGGGTTTCAACATTTACATGAGTTGGGTATGGTTGGATTTCGAACAAGCCGATAATGTTGGGTTGGGTTTAGGCAAAAACCGACCCGACCCGACCCACCCATAACGGGAATTTGTATAAAGGGAATTGAGTCATTGGTCCCCAACGTATAGCCCCAACAACAAATTAGTCTCCAATCTCTTGAAAAGAACACATTTGATCCTCCATGTTTCATGGTATTCGCAAATCAATCCTCAATCTTTCATGTTTGGAGTGAAATTGATATGCAAGCTATAAAAATTCCCTCTTCATATGATTAAAAGGGGTTGGAAATCATGTTGGCATCACGCTTTGAAGGAGTCTACTGTAACATGGGAGCTCGAAGGAACTTTATGGTCAAGGTTTTGTTCAAGAATGTTGTAGGGTGGGTTTCATTATCCTACTGATGTAAAATCTGTAGCAGAAAAACTTGCCAAGGAATGTGTGGCTTACCTCGTCCTTGTAACGATTGGAAAGGCACTTAAAAATAAAGCGGTGCACGCATGGAGGGATGCACTTCAAAAATTAAGGAACTCTAGTGTGATCAATATCCAAGGAGTGCATAATTTGTTATACTCAAGAATAGAATTGACCTACAACTATTTGGAAAGTGATGAAGCCAGGTCCTAACCTTGCTTTGCTCTTTATTTTCAGAAGATCAAAGCATTTCAGTCGAGAGCTTGGTTAGAGATACGCAAGTGGCCTAGAGCTGTCTCAAAACACTGAGACATTATCATAAACCAAAGATAGGATAAATACAATTGTTGATAATCTGAAAAGTCGTAATTTATTGCTATCAGTTGAGATGGATAGTGTGAAATTGCATGATGTTGTTAGAGGTGTGCTTATTGATTGCATCTAAAGAGAAAAATGTATATATGGTGAGACATTCTGGTTTGAATCATTGGCCAAGACATTATACCTATGAAGCGACAGTGCCATCTCACATACATTTGATAAACTCAATCAGCTTTCACGTTAGAGTGTCCGAATCTGAAGATACGGTTGGTATACCAACCAGAGGAGCTGATAATAGCGGAGATTTTTTTTCCAAGATGCAGCAACTTGGTGTTCTTGAATTGAATAACATGTGCATTCGTATTCCATCGTCACCTCAATCCTTGACGAGTCTTCGAATTTTGTGCTTGGACTACTGCATATTAGACTTCGAAATATCAACGAATGGAAGACTAATAAGTTGGAAATTCTTATTTTTTATGGCTCTCGTCTTTATGACTTTCCCCGTGAAATAGCAGAACCTAGCCACCTGAGGTCATTGGATTTGAGGTTTGAGAAATGCCCCTGTTCGCTTCCACCTGGTGTCTTGTCAGAGTTTGAAGATGCTAGAAGAGCTATACTTGGGAGCTTACTTTCAAACATAGTGGGATGAAACAGGAGATCAAGAACTCGAATAAGCCTTCATTATAGAAATACGTTCATTGGTTCGTCTTAACACTTTCCAAATTTGCACGCACAATCCCAAGTTTCTGCTGCATATATTACACATTTTGCCACGATTTGAAATTGTAAGAACCGACAGAAGAAAAAACTGGAGATTATCATTTCATATAGAGCTTGCATCTCCTTGACGTTGAGGCGAGTATGCTTTCAGAGCCTGCAATTACTTCATTAATGAGGAGAACTGATGATCTTTACCTAGAAGTGAAATCGTGGAGGAATCTTGTGAGTGAGTGAGATGAATATGGTTTCACTAACTTGAAGAAGTTGACACTTTGGTTTTCTGCTGTGGAGTATCTTATTGACACCACAAACTTCAGTCCAAGAGGCGCCTTCAATAACTTGGAGATTTTGGATTTACAAGGTGTTGCAAAAACAAGCCAATACCAGAATTGATCTGATACCGCTTGTTAGGATTGATACCACTTGTTGTGACACCAATCACCGGATTGAGATGTTGAAGTTATATGGCAAAGAAATAAAGTATGTGATCAAGAACAAAAGAATAAAAGAAGACAAGAATATGGCAGAGGAATTAGGAGATTTTATTGCACCACAAGAAATAATGGAGAAGAGAGAAAATTACAAAGATCCTATAATTCTAGTAATCTATTTTCTCACATGTAATTGTGTTACAAAATTGTATAGAAGAGCCTAGTATTTATAGGGAACATGTAGGGGACGTCCAAGACCTCTTGGTAGAGTTGTTGATGAAGTAGAATGCCCAAAATACGAGTCCAAAACGAAGTAGGAGAGAAATCGCGGAAAAAACGGAACAGGGGTTGTAGCGCTCAAGCGCTACAACCCGGGCGCTCAAGCGCTGGGGGTAGCGCTTGAGCGCTATACCCCTAGCGCTCAAGCGCTGCGTCTCGAGCCAAAAATTTCCAAAGTTGTTCCAAATCAATTTTTCTCAATTCCGAACTCTTCTTCAAGTCCAATATCAATTTCCAACTCCCAATGGATTTCCAAAATAGAACTTCAACTTGATATAGGATTCCAATAGCATTCCAAACTTGAATTCTTCATGATGTGCACTTCAATTAGAATTCTTCAATACTTCAAATACTTCAACAAAAGAATTCGGGTCACACCCAAATTCTAACAATCTCCACCTTGACACGAATTCCACCAAGGAATGAACTGGCTTCTTCAACAATAACCAAAAAATTAACTTCTCCAACAAAAATACAAAAAATACAAAATACTCCACCTCTTCCAATGAATCCAAACACTACTCTGTAGAATTACCTTAGATTCCAAAAAATCATAATGATTTTATAATTTACCAAAGTGGGCTGTAACACACCCCAAAGTAGAATCATTACCGAATGCTTTTACAGAAGGCCCCTTGCTAGATTGTACACCTTCTACTCCATTTAAAGCATGCTCAACAAAATCAACATCCACATACCTTATTCCACTTGGTCTGTCCCTAGCAGTTGAATACAATGGCACCGTAGGTGATGATGGCAAAACGGCATTACCCATATCTTCGAAATTCCACTTAGTTGTATTCTTCAAATCTGACCATTTATGAGCTCCTAAAGGTATTGTACCAAACTGAATGTCCATCACGGTACTAAATCTGTGTTGATTGACTTTTCTAGATTCTGCACAACCCTGCAAGATGTATAACTGAGACCTTTTATGTCCTTCCAATACAATTCGGGCACCCTTACAAACCTTCAAAGCTCCACCTCCACCAAAGAACTCATAACCCTTTGAATCAAGGGTAGATAATGAGATGAGATTCTTCTTCAAATCTGGAACATGTCGAACCTGGCCAAGTGTTCTAATTGTCCCATCCAAAAGCTTCAATCTGACTGTACCAATTCCAGCAACCCGACAAGATGCGTTGTTTCCCATAACCACGACACCTTTGGAAACGGTTTCATATGTAGCAAACAAGTCCTTATTAGGACACATATGAAACACACATGCTGAATCAAGAATCCAATCCTCTTCGGGTTTAGACTCAATGTCAGAAATAGCTAAGAGTTCTCCATCACTTACAACGTTCTCTGCGATGTCTGCTTCGCCTGAAGTATCTGAATGTTTACCTGCAGCCATCTTTTCTTTATTCTGCAATTTGTAGCAATCCTTCTTCAAGTGCCCCTTCTTCTTGCAGTAGTTACAAATTTGATTACTAAACTTAGTCTTTGATCTGCCCCTTCCAGAACCACCATGAGCAATTAGGCCTTCTCCATATCTGGCCTCAGAAACCAAATGCTTCATCTTCTCTTTTGAATACAAAGCATCATACACCTCCTCTATGGTGAGAGTATCACGACTATACAAGATCGTGTCTCTAAAAGAAGAAAACGAAGCGGGCAACGAACACAATAGGATCAAGGCCAAATCTTCTTCATCATACTCTACTTCCAAAGTTTCCAAATCAGCGACGATCTCTTTAAATACAGCCAGGTGATCTTCCAATGATCCTCCTTCTGTCATGCGATGAGAATATAAACGCTGCTTGAGGTTCAACTTACTTGTCAGACTTTTAGTCATGCACAATTGTTCTAACCTCAACCATAAAGCAGCTGCTGAATTCTCCTTCAAAACGTCCTGAAGAATAGTATTTGATAGATGAAGATGAATGTGAGAAATTGCCTTTTTATCCTTCCGTAATTTTTCCTCCGCGGTCAAAGTTGTGGGCATCTTGTCAATTCCCAACAACACATCATCCAAATCCAGTTGTGCAAGTACTGCACGCATCTTAACCTGCCATAGCGAAAATCTAGTGCTCCGATCCAAAAGCGGAATGTCATACTTCATGGAAGCCATCACGAACAAAAAACTTCGAACAATTCAAACCTTGCGCTCTGCGGAAACGAACCTTGGCTCTGATACCACTTGTTACAAAAACAAGCCAATACCAGAATTGATCTGATACCGCTTGTTAGGATTGATACCACTTGTTGTGACACCAATCACCGGATTGAGATGTTGAAGTTATATGGCAAAGAAATAAAGTATGTGATCAAGAACAAAAGAATAAAAGAAGACAAGAATATGGCAGAGGAATTAGGAGATTTTATTGCACCACAAGAAATAATGGAGAAGAGAGAAAATTACAAAGATCCTATAATTCTAGTAATCTATTTTCTCACATGTAATTGTGTTACAAAATTGTATAGAAGAGCCTAGTATTTATAGGAAATATGTAGGGGACGTCCAAGACCTCTTGGTAGAGTTGTTGATGAAGTAGAATGCCCAAAATACGAGTCCAAAACGAAGTAGGAAACAAATCGCGAAAAAAAACGGAACAGCAGCTCGGGCGCTTGAGCGCCACACCCCGGGCGCTTGAGCGCCGGGGGTGGCGCTTGAGCGCCACATACCGGCGCTTGAGCGCCGCGCCTGGCGCTTGAGCGCTACAAGGCCGGCGCTTGAGCGCCGCGTCTCGGGCCAAAATCTTCCAAACTTGTTCCAAAGCAAATCTTCTCAACTCCGAACTCTTCTTCAAGTCCAATATCAATTTCCAACTCCCAATGGACTTCCAAAATAGAACTTCAACTTGATATAGGATTCCAATAGCATTCCAAACTTGAATTCTTCATGATGTGCACTTCAATTAGAATTCTTCAATACTTCAACAAAAGAATTCGGGTCACACCCAAATTCTAACACAAGGGTTGGGTAAGCAGATAGAGATATGCAATGGAAATCTTCCACACGGGTCCTTCGCTAAATTAAAAGAGGTTTATCTAAAAGGCCCCACAGCAATGAAGTTTTTGTGGAGGGGTGTCCCTGAACCTCTGCAAACTTGAGATTCTTAAAATGATGGGTTGTTGCGGAATCAAAACAAAGGGTCATGATTGTAGAATATTGTAAGAATTTGTTGACCATTTCACAAACTGATTCGATTAAACTAATATCAGATGTTGTGTAGTAGTACGAGTACTGTTCGACTTTGAGGGTCTAAAAGTTACTGAAGATGACACAAAAAGTATACTTGGTCGACTAAGATCATTGATGCCGAAATATCTACCTAAATTAGAGCACATTTCAAGTATAAAACAATTTGTATTTTCAAGAAACTGAGATCACCTGTAGTTGAAGACTCTGGCAGTTTGAGGTATTTATTCTCAGCTTCTATGGCCACCTCGCTTGTGGGTCTAGAAACTATAAGGTTTGAAAGATGTGGAGCAATGGATTATATAATTGGAAGAGACAGAAACTTCAGAGATCTAAATGGTGGAAGAACTGTGCAGAATTTTGTTCCACAAATTGCATTGTTTACAACTTCTACATTGTAAGAGTCTCAGAATGTTTTGCTCTAAAAACCACGAACTCGTGTTCCCTTCACTAGATAAATTGGTCATTACGCACGATGACAGAATTCTTTTCACGACAGCTAAGTGCACCGTAAAGGAAGTACTGGTAGATCACCAGTGTGTTGATATTCCAATTTCTTGGATGCAGGTGCATCTTCTTGATTCCCATTTTGCATTGTTTCTATATTCAAATTTGGATACTATAAATGTTTAGTTTGCACAAATTTTAGCATCTTTGTTCTGTTTCTCAGGCTTACAGCAATAAGCGTACGGGAGACAGCACATGAGGTGATGCAGAATTATGTGAACTGATGAAATTATCATTAAGAGTGCTCCTGAGAAGATAAAGTTCTCTTTGTTTCTAATGAAGAAATTTGGATGCAGATCTTTCCCCTTGGACCATCTTTCTTTGTCAATGAAGAGCTGTTAGATGTTTAAATCATTCGACCTCATGTAATAATATGCTTCGCTAGCTGAACTTTATTTCATTCAAAAATGGTCACTTTAGTAAGATAACTGTATATTCTCCTACGGTAACATTTACGTTACATCATTCCAAAGTTCGGACTATAAATTCTACTTGAAAAACTCTTTAATATCACAATTTAAAATTTATTAAGAAGCTAATTGCACAGGGTACACAAGGGACATAACCAAAGACAACTCATTTCAGCTTTAAGCTGTTTTCTAGTGCTGAATGCATTTTTAATCTACTCCCAACTGTACAGTCCTCTAATTTCCAGTGGCACAAAATAATGGGAGAAACAAGAAATGGAATTGAATACATACTAAAGCGAGTTGTCTACGAATGACAACAGCTTCAACTTGCAGGAACCTTCTGTGCATTTAACGTGCTTTTCATGCTTCCTTGGGATTGGTCGGGATGACAACAGCTTCAACTTGCAGGAACCTTCTGTGCATTTAATGTGCTTTTCATGCTTCCTTGGGATTGGTCGGGACAACCTTAAACCCTTTCAACACACAGTCCAACGGCAATAATATGCAGTGAAGAATGAATTTTGGAGTCCAATTTTATCTCAAGCCTTCTGAAATGCACGGGAAGAAACTCCGTGTAGAAGTCTGACGAACCCTAAAAAGCTGAGCTTCCCATCTGAATGTCTTATCCAATCCTTGAGAACTACGTGAACGGGAACAGACAGACTAAGTCCAAGCTCCTAGTTTAAAAAAAATCAGAAGAACGAAAATCTGTAAGATTTTCTACAGGGAGGAAAAAAAAAATCTGCTACAAATGCATTTTTAACAGTCTTATTTATCTAATGCCATGAGAAATAAATTTTGGAAGGATTTTCTTACTATCAAATAAAAACGGTTGAATTTTGCTAACCTCTCATGAGGTTACATATCTTCTTGTTGAGCTTGGTTGTTCATTTTTCAATTAACATTGCCCAGTTCAGTCCAATGTTGTATACAAACATAGACGTAACATTTCCAGATAATAGAAAAAAAAAAGTCAATAGGAAAGTCATCACTGTCGCAGCATCTCTTTTATAAGGGTTTTTGTCATGCACCAGCAAATGAACAGTTTAACAACAACCGTTTTGGCAACACACTACTCCTATGCTGTAAATTGTGTTTATCCACTTGTACATGATCAAATGCACATGTGAATATAGAAATAGAGAGAGAGAGAGAGAGAG
>CAIGRF010071568.1:1269-23024 GCA_903798235.1 Fraxinus ornus | reverse complement strand
TGAAAATGCATTCAGTAATTCTTTGTTTTAGGTTGACCAAGATTGACAAGCCGGTTAAACCTAAAACTAAGTACAGAACATGATAAAGGAGAGGTTGTTTAAAGCATTACCATATGGACATAATCTAGAACCCGTGAATCCTTCATTGCGTCAGTGGAGTATTTTCCCACAGCCTGCTGATGATATTAATTCATAAGAAAGAAAATTATCACAAGAGGGGGAGGGCGCAGACACAGCGTGAGAGAGAGAGAGAGATGACCATTTTGAAATTCTGTAGGGATACAAATCCGCTTCTGTTTGGCCCTAACAATGTGAACTGTTCTCGGAGATAGTCTAACTGTGGTATCGTCAATGTTTTTGCAAGAGCCTGTTACAAATTCACAACAGTGCGTTTTTAGGAACTAGAATGCTCAATCATAATGCATTGTAAGCATAGAAAACTCTTCTTATTCAAAGGCACGAGGATCAAAAATCATTGTAATTTGGCATCGGTCTGAACCTTTGGCAATATTTTTAAAAAAAAAAAACTGTCTTTTCTCAGAGTGAAATCACAGCCTTCTAGTAATTTGGCCAAGAGCTTCAAAAGATGCTTTTTTAGATTCGAAAAATTATTTTATTTTTATGTTCATTTGAATAGTAACAAGTTGTATGGTGAAAAGGAAAGGAAGTCAATGGATATACATGCCAAAATTAAACAAATTATATATATATATATATATATATATATATATATGCACTCTGTATGCATACCCCCAAAGCTTCTTTCCTCAGAGAGGAAGAACATATATAAGCTTTTACAAGCTTATACGTTATCATATCCAGCGGTATCTCGACCTCATGATGACCAGCTAGCCACGGGTGACCTAAATAATGAATTCAACAAAAATCATTAGAATAATGTGGTCCCAACAATTTTTATTGGCTAACTCAAGAAAAAGGCACGGTCATCGTTTAATTAAACGACAATAAAGTCAAGAAGATATGCCTAATATCAACAGCAAAAATTGCTTTAATTAAAACTGTCCAACTCTTACTAAGTGCCTGAGCTGCGGTTAGCCTTTTACGATAATCCTTGTTCAATAATCTCTTCACAAAGTCTACAGCATCAAAAGACAAGGAAGGCCATGGGGATTCATAAAAGCTCGGATCAGCCTTTAGGACAGCTCGAAAGATTCCAGATTCTGTCCGAGCCCAGAAGGGTCTGCTTCCACAAAGAAGAATATAAGCAATCACACCAATACTCCACATGTCGGCTTCGGTTCCATAAGACCTATGCAAAACTTCAGGAGCTACATAGTATGCACTTCCAACAACATCGTTCAACCTTTCATCTGCCAATATAACCATCCATTGAACTCTAATCTACCATTATAATGAGAAGAACATAAAAAATATTTAGCAGTAGACTCGACCTGGCTTCACGTAATCAGAAAGTCCAAAGTCAATAGCCTTGAGCGGGGAATTCTCATCCTTTGAAGTGAAGAGAAAATTCTGGAGTAAAATTTAAAGTTGTGTTTAGTATAAAAGTTGAAATAAATTATCACTGTAAGCAAACAAGAGAAAAGGAAAACTATCATGATATATTTATCCACATTTTCTCGCGTCAAAAGAGATGGAAACCAAAAGGTCTAGCTTTCTTAACCCAATAAGTGGTTGATATACCGCACACCATGGGATTAAATTATTAAAGGCAAAGACTAAAAATTGAAATTCCAGTAGCAGTTGCCATTTACCATCTATATTTTAGATGAAATTAGCCAACTATTTGTCTTTCAGAGAAGACAACACTTTAATCAATAAGTTAGTTTAAATTAGTATAATTTACAAAACAGAGGATACTTCCAGCAAGGAGATTCTAGGTGAGCTAGTCTCATAAATATTTATACTGAACCTGCATTTTTTATTACAAGTGTGTGAAAAATGGAAGCCAGACTTGGGGGATCAGAGTTTCTCAAATCAAAATTTGTATATATATGTTTGTACATGAGTTTACTTTTCAAATTCAAACTGAATAAATATTAGATTAATATAATTTTTAAGTAGTTCACTTAGTATACATAACTTCTGTTTAGTTTCTCAATCAAAATATATGCAACTTCGACACAATGGTCATCAATCACAAAATGACAGAATAAGTTGTTCCGCAAAAGTGCCTGATTTAATAAAATGACTACCTATTCTGAGTTTTGAGAGAGTTTATATTATGTTATATTTATGACTTTCTCACAGCAAAAAGTCTATAAAAAGCCTTTTAGAACTTCAACTGTAAAAACCTAAAGGCAAAATGTCTATCCCAAGGTAGTGTTACAATCATTGGTTATGTTAGTATATTCAACAAGCTTATCAGAGAGTCCAGCATCTTTGCCCAGAAAACAAGGTTTAATGCCTTTAGTGTTTGGAGACATAAACCTTCAAGGCATGTTTGATTAACAGTATTAAACACGATTGCACAACATAATGGATAAGATTTTACCTCATTTTCCTTTTTCAATATTATTCAGTACTACCCGTCCACTTGGTAAACCAAACATGTCATTGGCGCAACGAGAAAATAGTGAAGTTAGAATCTTAGTAGTTGAATACCTCAGGTTTTAAATCACGATGAACCACGCCTTGCAGGTGACAATAAGCAACCACATTTAGAATCTGTACCATGACAGCTTTGGCATCTTCTTCGGTGTATTTGCCACCCCTTCAGTAAACAGATGGATTGTAAGAAGGATCTGAAGCAGGACAAATTGTGCTAAATTCAAATGAAAGAACATTATGAATACCTAGAAAGTATCCTATCTAATAATTCTCCTCCTTTACATAACCTGGAAAAGGAAAAATAATGTTGTAGGTATGAGCATCAAAATTCCAAATATTGCATTAATGCCTACGGAATACATATTCAACTTAAGGCTAGGGAACATGTGTTCAATGTACTATCCATTGCAAGTATAAAACTCAGTACAGCATGGGCCTAAATATAGATGTTTGAAAATACAAAAAGAGAAAAATTAACTTTGTCCTTGACTCCTCATATCATATAAGTATGTTATAGAGTAGAAACAACGATAACAAACTTTAACTAAATAAATAAACAAAAAAAATTACAGCAAAATACACAGAAAATGTTGAGAGTGAAAGAGTTCATACTTACTCCATCACTACGTAGACATTGTCTTCATCCTCATAGGCATCGTAGAATTGCACCAAGTTTTTATGTCCCGTAAGAGCATGTAATATCTTTACTTCCCTTCTGACGTCCTCTATTGCAATCGCAGTAGTCATCTGCATAAATTGTCACGCCAACTTCAATTTTCATCATATTTAGCGCCCATTTGAGCCCCATTTTTTGCCCAAAATGAATTTTAAAATAGTATGATGATGGAGAATGTGTGGTTAAAAAATATGAAAAAGTTTGGGGTTTATGTGTAATATTATTTTATTGAAGCATGTGCGGTGGAAAATAAGAGAGAAAAAATGTATTTTGAAAATAATGGAGACCAAATAAGGGCTTAATTTTTCATAACCATAGAGGCTAAGGATATTGATGAGTAACCAACCCGAAAAAGACAAGTGGACCGTAATATTTGAGAAATTGTGAGACTGACCTTACCATATAGAATAACAGATGAATGTGAATCATGTTCAATTCTTAGGTATCACTTGGGTTTGTCTCTGGGTAAAATAGGAGAACATGAGTTTGCTTTTGACAGACTGGATTTGTCATGGAAAACAAAATTTTGAAATATTTGTACTGTACTTTTTAAAACGAGAGCAAATGTCTACCTGAAAGTCAACAATTTTAAGAGACCTTTGTATAGTTATGCATTTTCTTTTTATTTATTTTATTTTCAAATTTTATAAAAGAGGCAATATTTCTAGACAATTTTATCCCTCAACAAACGCAAATTTTAAGCCTCTACATATTTGATGACATTTTGGATGACCGTGGTAGTTTTGAGATTAGCAATGCTTGTAGAAAGATCCACCTCAGGTAAGATGCAACCAATATTTAAACTACTTCTACAGAATGTATGATATCCTATACAGATAATCCTACCTCATACCGCATAAAAAACATAAAATATACACAAAGAAGTAAAAGTGTAAATAGATCCAGGATACCATTATTAAACAACATGAGAGATATATTAAAATTCACCTAAGAAACAATCAGAGAACTTAACAGTATCACAAATAATTCTCACCAAGCAAACAACCAAAGTTCAAACAAATAAATAAATAAACAGATAAGAGCTCAAATCAAGAAAAACACATCAACATGTGGAATCTAAAAGAAATATTATTATATGAATATGAAAACAACAGTTTTAATTGATACACAATCTACATTCATCACCAAATTGCAGTAGATATATTAGCTTTAACCAATAAAGCAAAAACAATTGCAAAGAGATTTACGTTGTCCCATTAAATACCAGACCTTAGATTTTGGGATAACTTTAACAGCCACATCCTGGCCCTTCAAGCTCCCTTTCTTTCCTTTGGCCGAACAAGTGTACCCAAAGTGCCCCCTCCCTACCTCTTCCCCAATCTCATAGTGGTTTGTGAAATTCTTCGAGAAACAGAAATTCTTATCCAATCCAATGATCTCACATTCTCTCCCTTCAGGTATAGTGGCCTCATTAGGCTTCACAGAGCCATGCCTCCTTGCAAGCAAAGCCTTAATATGCTTAGCTGGAGATGGTGGTGGAAATGGGCGCTTAAGGAAGCGCAAAGGAGTTGAAGTGACGCTGCTAGAGTTTGCAGGGGAGTTCTTGAATGCTCTAGGCAGTGGACTTGGGCTATAAAATGGAAACTTTGGGGTTTTCCCAGTTGAAGAATTAAATGCATACTCATGGTTTTCACCTGAGATTATAGGATCTTCAGATAGGTTTTGTGGGGGCTCAATGGGTTTTCCATGACAAAGTCCCATGGAGTAAGAACCTAATTGTCAGCAAATTCAAGAAAATAAGGAAAATCAAAAATGGAAAAGTAAGAACTACTGAAGTACAGAGGAAACTATACCATCTGAAGAAGAAATATTTCCAGGGAATTTGGATTTCAAGAAAGTCTAAATGCAGAAAAATATTATCAAAAATACTTGAAAAGTACAAATCTCGGTATCAAAAACAAATTAAGTTGAGATTTTTAAGCTTGATCAGCAAAACCCACAAGGAGAAAACAGCAAATTTCCCGTGTAAGTTGAATTCTAATGCAAATCCAAGGAGGAAGAAGAAAAGCCCAGGAGGGAAAACTAATCAAAATTTTCGAAATATTAAGAAAGAAAAAGGATTAAACTTTAAGTTGCAATGATTAATGCCGGAAAGATTTTAGAGAAAAAATTCAAGAAAAAACAGAGGGATGAGGAATTGATTTCAGCTGAAGAAATGAGGAGAAATTGAAGCTTTGGAATCACTCTCAAAGCAGGATAACCTTGAGCAAAGGTAATAAATGTATATTAAGAAGGTAAAGATTATGAACTGAGAAAAGAGCATAAAAGTGGGAAAAGATGCTAAACATAGACCGCAAGAAAAGAGAAGCGAAGGAGAAAAAGGAAAGAAATCAAACCTCCCTTTGGAGTTAAATGTTTCACCAGACACTAAACTTTGCATCATATTGTGATTTACTAATCTAACTTTCAAAATTATTCTATTAGCCATTGAACTTTACTTCATCAGTGTCTATTACTTAACGGGTTGAAATCTGTTAGTAGATGTGCTGATGTGGCTGATGAAAAATTGAGGCGACAAGTTAAATCCATACAAATGTAAAATGTTTGCCAACTCATGGACGTGTCATCTAATTGAAAACACTCATTCATGAAATGGCTATTCCAATTTCATAAAACACGACATAACAAAATTAAAATCCACTATCACGGCAAAGCTTGAAACCAGTTAAGTTTATCCCCATCCCAAATCTCTCAAACCCTAAGTGCCTGAACGAAGAAGACAACGGAAATTCCCAAATCAATTGGCCAAGCTCCACCCTAAATCCCTAGAATGACTATGAAATTTATCCAAGCTCCCCCTAATAAGCCCCAAATTCCCCAAAAATCGAAGCACCAAACAAATAAAATCAATTACCCAAACTCCATCCCATCGTTGTCGACCACGCGAAGAGGCCAACCCACGCGTGAAGAAGCAGCACCCATTTCATTTCTATATTTAAGTTGAGTCATGGTTAATGAAATGAAATGGGTGCTGCTTCTTCACGTGTGGGTTGGCCTCTTCGTGTGGTCGACAACGATGGGATGGAGTTTGGGTAATTGATTTTATTTGTTTGGCACTTTGGTTTTCGAGGGATTTGGGGTTTAGTGTTTAAGGGGAGCTTGGATAAATTTCATAGTCATTTTGGGGATTTAGGAACGGAGCTTGGCCAATTGATTTGGGAATTTCCATCTTCTTCTTCGTTCAGACACTTAGGGTTTTAGAGATTTGGGATGGGGATAAACTTAACTGTCTTCAAGCTTTGTTGTGATGGTGGATATTGGTTTTGTTATTCATGTTCCATAAAATTGGTATAGCCGTTTGATGAAGGCGTCTTTTCAACTAGATGATGTGGCGCAAAGTTGGTAAATATTTTATATATGTATGGATTTAACTTGCCACCTTAATTTTATGTCAGTCACATCAGCGTGTTTACTAACAAATTCAACCCGATGAGTAATGGACACTGACAAAGTAAAATTCAGTGGCTAGTGAGACAATTTTGAAAGTTCGGTGATTAAACCGTGACATGGTGCAAAGTTTGGTGATCAATGAAACATTTAACTCCCTCCCTTTCTTCCTCTGCCTATTCTTTTCTTTTTCCTGTTTTTCCCCTCATATTTCTTTGTGGTTCTTCTCTATTAATTTATTTAGGTTTTTGGGTAGTTTCATTGGGGGAAAAAAGGAAAATGCATAATTTGGGTGGAAAACTGGTCTTTAACATTTACATAAGCAAGTTTATCCTCAATTTTTTATTATAATTGCATTATAAATTCGATAATGTATAGTGTCATAATTTTGTTATGGATCTCACATGTCCAATTTCACAATACTACTTGGGAAAAATACAGAGTTTGTAGTGGAAACGTTTGATCTCTATCGTTGGGAAAAAAATGAAAAATACTTAACTAGAATAGAAGAGTGGGAACGCATAGTATTAATACTTACATTGATCTATATATAGTGTTATATAAAATTTTCGTGCTCATACTTACTAGCATGGCAACCTTATAAAACTATAGTTTTTTGTTTACCAATTTAAGTTGATGAATAGAAATTTGAAGTGAATAATAGATTGAGGATCATCGTGCTAGTTTTTCAAGATTAAAGACTAACTTCTATTTAGGCAGCCGATTGGGGACCAATTTGAAATTTCCCCAAACTTATCATCATTTTGGTAGAGCCCCTATTATTAATTGTTAATAATGGTGGTGGGGTTTTTGGTTTGGATCCTTCCAGCCTGTCCATATGTGTGTGTGTGTGTGTGTGTGTGTGTGTGAGAGAGAGAGAGAGAGAGAGAGGGAGAGGGAGAGAGAGATGGAAACATCTGCAAACAAGAGAGATCTATTGCAATGGAAACATCTGCAAACAACTAAGCTAACAAAAATCCCTGTAGTTAAAAGCTTTGACTGCCTTTTTGGGGTTTTGAACTTGCAGATTTTTAGACTTCAAAAATGAAATCTTCAATTTTTAGCTTTTCATATAAATGGACATCACTCGACTTTCGACAAAGATTTATTACACAAATGGTAGGTATTAGGTACATTGTGAAGAGTGACGCATTCACTTGTTATGTTGAATGTACTAATCATTTTTATATAGAAAAAATTATTTACCTTCATTTAAAATGAAACATCATTCTAATTATTAGGTGATATTCAATGTTTTTCACCCATAGTAATTCTAGTATTAAAATATTTGAGGCAATGTTATAAAGTTTGCGATGACTGAATGCGATTCATTGAGGGTGTTGCAGAGCTTTACATCAAATTTCAGTTGCACTCCAAATTGTGCGAACTCCATTACAACTCTTATTGCTTCATAGTTCATTCCACGAAAAGAAAATGGAGTAACCCATGAAGTTGTTTCTTTTAGTTCTTCCGTTTTTAAAATTAGAGTTTCGCATGATTTTATGCATTTATTTGTTTCGGACATGGTTTGTGATTATTTAAATGAATAGATTTGATGGTTTGCCGATAAAAATATAGAATTTATAAAATTTGCTAAAAGAATACTTGGCTCCTATGAGTTTTGTTTGGTTTGATATAATGCAAATTGTTAGGTATTTTGATAAGAAATCTAACAAAACTTTGAGAGCTTATTTTCAATAAATTATGATGTTTCTCAATCCATTGGGCAATTGCTATACGTTGGCTTTTCTTATCACCAATTCTTTCTTGGTTGGGCAACCATGCAAAATTTCCTCACAAGTTTACTTATACAAGCAAAAAAGCAAAATGAAAATAAGTAATCTATTTACTGATCAAAGTTAAAAATAAGTAAATTATTAATTTGAACATAACAGTTTTTACTATCGAAATATAATTAAGTTTTTAACTTAAAAGTAAGAAAAAGTAAAATTACCTTTTAAGTGCAGTCAAACATGAGAGACGCTAATAATGCAATTTAACCTCGACTAGGCGCCAAGGTGAATTTTAATTTTGTGGGGTAGCAAATAATTACTAATTAGTAGGTATAACTCATTCTGTTTTCCAGTAATCCTATTCTGAAAATTCAATTAAATTATTCTACAAACCAATAGGGCATGCAATGTTAGATGAAATTAAAAAGTACAACATGGTATGGAACAAATAACAATTTCAAAACATATGAAACTTAGAAATAACGTTTGTGCACAGAACAAAAATGACGAAAAAAGACATTTAATTGCCAACAAGACGTAATTTGTAATTTATGATGACCTGTATGCAAGGGCGGACCCACGAAGGGCCCCGCGGGGGCGGCCGCCNGTAATCTTTTCTCTTTAATCTTGTTACATATTTTTCAATCTCATAGAATTGGATAATTAAATTTCCTTCCCACTTGAATACAGCTTGTCAGAAGGGCTTGGAGATGATTTGACAATTGAAGTCCACGATTCGAAAGGAAAGTATGTTGGCCCCGTAGTAGTTCAGGTAACTAATATTGTTGAAGAATTGGTATGTTATGTAAATCTCATTTTGACCACCTGTGATTGCAAAAACTGTTGTATGGTTAGAGTGAATATATTTGTGGGTTTGATGTAGGGTGAGAGACTTTGTTCATGGCCTATATAGCATGAACTAGTTGGGAAAATGCAACTAAATCTAAATTATTCAACAACTCACAAAAAAATATTTCGAGGGCGCTGCCCCCGAACCCCCATACCCCCACCTCTTCAACTTTGGACCCCTCTATTTCGATAGGCTGGCTCCGTCCCTAATCTCGCCTCCACTCAAAATTATTCTAGGTCCGCCCCTGCCTGTACGAACAATATATTAGTTTAAGTACTAGAGTCCAGCCAAAATTGGGCATCAATTAACGAACGTGAAAATGAAGGATGGTGGTTGTCTAACATATATGATCACGAATTAAAGCATTAGTAAATTTGATTAACAAAAGCAATCGTGCGTAGTGATGACAAAAAAAAAACATGTCCCTCCCCGCCCCAGCGCTGTCTCCCTCGACGGGTTGGTGGGGCCCCCCCGCCCCGCCCCGTGAAGAATAAAAAATAATAATTAACTACATATTTAAAAAAAAGTTTAGTTAACTATAAATTATTGAAAAAAAAAATTAAATGGGGCAGGAAACGGGGCCGTCCCGTCCCGTCCCGTCTATGGTGGGGCAGGGCGGGACGGAGGGTGCCCCTCCCCAAACCCGCCCCGTTGTCATCTCTAATCGCGCGTCTCATCTTTAGTATTAATTTATTTTTTCATAATAAAAATTATTTTGAAGTTGGTGACGTGTATGAATTCCTAATGATTAATTTCACTTCTTTTATTAGAAATTATAATTGAGATATGACCGGTTGGGAAATAAAATAGATTGATATAATATTCATGACACGATGAAGTATATAATTGCAAACAAATAACAAAATAAAAGAGAAAAAATTAATTGGTAGATGAACATAATATTTTATTCAATTGACTAATATGGAGAAAACAAATACAATAACAATGGTTACACAATTATTCTATATTTTAGTAATACAAAACTAAAAAAGAGTTTAGTACTTATAGGGGGTGCATCTAAACCTTGAAAATGCCACAAAGATAGAAACAAAATAAAAAATCACATAAACAAAGGAAACAATATTTTCCTAATAAAAATACGTGGAAAGAAGGAAAAAATATTTTATCAAAAATCCAATCTATTTTGGGTGAAAAAAACCCAAACAATATCTAACTTGACACAAATTCTGATACAACGAACGAAATTTCAAAATTTATCTACTTGAAAATATAAATCCGACTGCAACGAAAAATTCGAACTCTTCAAAAAAAAAAAAAAAAATCAAACTTTCTCCAACACAAAAGTACTCATCTTCCATAGTATTCAACATGAATCCAAACACTGGGTTCCCTAAAATTCACAAAGAATTGGAAATTATCAAACAGTGTCGAAGCCCATCCTGTAGTAGAATCAACTCTCAATACTTTCATAGAGAGCCCTTAACTAGTCTCAACACCTTCTAAAATGTTAAAAATGTGCAATCGATTCAGCATCCACATACCTATATCCAATGTGTCGATTCCTAACAGTTGAATACGATGAAATCGTAGGTAATGGTGGCAAAGCGGAATCATCCATATCCTCCAAACTCGACTGATTAGTATTCTTTAGTGTGGATCCCGAACCAAATCCTAAAGGTACGGTACCAAATTGAATGTCTACCACGCTACTAAATCTGTACTGGTTTTTTTCATAAACTCAGCCTAACCTTACAAGATGTATAATTGGGGATCTATTTCGCTCTGCCAATACAACACGAACACACTTCCGAACCCTCAAGATTCCACCTCTTTCAGAGAATGTGTATCCTTTTGAATCAAGAGTACTCAACGAAATGTGGTTCTTCTTCAAGTCTGAAATATGTCAAACGTGATCTAGTGATCTACATGTTCCATCCACCAGCTTTAATCTAACTCTACCAATACTAGCTACTCGATAAGGTTCGTTGTTACACTCGACAATTACACCTTGCGTCACTGTTTCATGTGTTTTAAACAAATCCCGATTTGGACACATATGGAATGCACCAGCTATATCTAAAATTCACTCTTCGTCGATTTGGATTTCATGTCATAAATCTTCAAAACATCTCCATCACTCAAATAGTACTTTGTT
Organism: Fraxinus ornus; assembly: GCA_903798235.1. Taxonomy (NCBI): domain Eukaryota; kingdom Viridiplantae; phylum Streptophyta; class Magnoliopsida; order Lamiales; family Oleaceae; genus Fraxinus; species Fraxinus ornus. The sequence continues at coordinate 11,712 of CAIGRF010071568.1, read as the reverse complement.
GGTCTCGTTTAAAGTATTTGATTGCTTCTCATTATTTGCAGTCAAATTATCTTTGTTTTGTAAATTGTCGCAATCCCTCTTGATGTGTCATTTATTCTATAATAACAAACCTGATTACTGAAATTTGACATCGATTTACCCTTTCTCCAATCATCATGAACAACGAGGCCTTCTCTATCTCTAGCCTCAGATCCAACCAGATGCTTCATCTTCTCTTTTGAAAACTAGGTATTATATGCATCTTTAATTGTAAAGTATCACGACTATACAAGATCAATTCTCTAAACGAAGTAACAAAGCGGGTAGGGAACACAAAATGATTAAGGCCAAATTTTCTTCATCATACTTTCCTCTTAAGTCTTCAAATCAACGAGACCTTTTTGAACATAGCCGATGATCTTCCAAAGATCCGTCTTCTGCCATGCGATGAGAATACAACCCTACTTCAAATGCAATTTGCTTGTCAGACTTTTAGTCATGCGCAATTGTTCCAACTTCAACTACAATGCAGCTGTCGTTTTCTTTTTCAAAACATCCTGAAAAATATTGTTAGAGAGATGAAGATGGATCTATGAAAGTGCCTTCCAATCCTTCCATTATTTCTCATCCGTCGTCCAGTTGTGGGCATTTTGTCAAATCTTAACAACGCATCATTCAAATCCATTTACTCAAGTACATCTTGCATCCTCACCTGCCACAACAAGAAACTTGTATTGAAATCCAAGAGCCGAATTTTATATTTCACGGCTACCATCAATAACAAAAACCTCGTACAAATTACAACCAATATCTCTGATACCAGATAATATATATTACCCAATATGAAGTGTATGATTGCAAACAAATAACAAGATAAAAGGTAAAAAATTGATTGACAAATGAACGAAGTATTTTATTCAATTGATTAAAAAAACAAATACAACAATTGTGCCTACACAATTATTTTATATTTCAATAATATAAAACTTGTGAAAAGGTAAAACATTAATTGACTGAGGAATAAAGTATTTATATTGGTGCATGTTAAACCCTAGAAGTACCACAAAGATGGAAATAAGATAAAAAAAAAAAACACGTAAAATAAAGAAAAAAATATTTTCCTAATAAAAACATGTGGAAATAAAGAAAAAATATTTTGTTCAAAAATTCAATCTAATTTGAGTCGAAAACCCAACATGACCATGGTTGTGAAGTGGTTGAGTCGTGTTATTAATTGTTTGGATTATTTCGGCGCCAGTAATTAAGATTACTGTCACGCATTTATACATTTCATAAAGAGATCCCAACCATATTCAACTATCACAACAGTTGGTATTAACGCATGTATAATAATTTATTTTCTTCTACAATTTGTTTTTTTTTTATAATATAGCAATGATGATGCATTTTACTCCTTGTGTGTATAAGCAGCTTTTAATAAGCATGGCCAAACACCTATAACATTTTTTTTCATGCCCCCTACAATGTTAAGATCTTATGCGATTGTTCAATTCTCGCACCCTCAAGGTCACATTTACTTACCACGTCATATCCTAACATTTGACGACATCCCGACTCAATGCTAGTGAGGGATAATTCTTTTGAAGTTGACTTTAGTTGTAGGATATATTGTTACGTGTGCGCTAGGAGGAAAAGACAGACAAACATGTGATTAAGAAAATATTCTACCATGGTATTTTCTTTTTATTTTGTTAAGGAAAAAATAATTATCCAAAGAATTTTATTATCCCTAAAAAATTTCTTTTATATTTTTTATATTCCCAACAGTCTTTGCATCTACTTGATAGCCAAGCTAGCCCAAATTACGCGGCATTTGTCTGTACATTAGGATAATATGGGACCTAAATTCTGGTCTCAAGCATCCACAATAGTACCCCACCCTCTATGTGGTTTTTCTAAGGGATATGCTATGAGTACAGAAAATTTAACAGGAAAATTCACAGGAAGACAGCTTATTCCTGTGCATTTTCATGTACATGCAGACTTTTTGTTTTTCTAATTAGCATGTACTAGATTTTTGGATAGAGGTAGTTGAGTATGACTCGCTTCAAGTTGCACAAAGCCTCATTTTAGATTTTTGTCGTGCTTCAAATGAGGTTATAGTTCTTAAGCTTATTATATTACTTCATTCTTGACTTGGACCTAGATAAAAGATGTGACCAGTTAAAGAGCTGACTCGTCGAAAATATTAACAGCTCCTTGACCAACTCTTGCAAGTTGCAAATGAACCTTGTTCAAATATTTGCTTGGGGATGTTAAGTGTGATTTGTGTTGCTTTATTTCTTGATAAGAGAATAGAAAAGTCTGTGAATTAGCGTCCTCTATCTCATCAAGTTTTAATGTTTGTCTCGAGTACTGATTGTCACCCATTTTATCCCCAGTCGCGGTTCATGGCAATCGGAGCTGATCAAAGTTCGAATATTGCTTTTAAGAGTAGTGATAACTAAAACTTACTATCGTTAAATTGAGGTCGATTGAATGAATCATATTTTGTCTATCAATTTGATCGGTTTTATTACTAAATCTACTAGCAACTTGCTCAACTGTTAGGCATTATTGTTAAGTAATCTCTTGTTAGGATTTTATGGTCTAAGATTTTACACACCATAAATAATCACTATTTTGTCACATTGAGAATAATACCATTTGAAAGAGACTGTTTTAGTAGAATTAGTATTGCCTCTCACCATATAGTGACAAATTCCATGAAATAAAATATGTGTACCATGAACATGCAAGAACATGGATTACAGATGTTTTTCCAAGAATTCAATAAGAAGTTGTTTTACTATGAAGAAAATGATAAACATTTTGGTCAAAGTTTGTTAACAACCTTTGATTAATGAGAATCCAATGACAGTGGGAATGCCAATCACAATGATAGACATGATTGATGATTCCCAATATCTAGAAATGTTTTCTCTCTATATGCAAATCAACACATATCGTTTCTTAATTAGTTTATGCTAAGCGTTTAATAGTGACATGATATATGAAAATAAATTTTGTTGAATTAATGTGTCATGTCAATGTCGATAAGTATTTTGTAAGTTTCGAAATTTATATATTGTTTGCACATTAGTCTGTAACCGTCAACAATCTTAATATGCGAGAATTCTAAATGTTGTTGCTTTGTAATTGTGATAGGTGACGAAGTTGCTAAACAACACACATATATATATGGTCAGCCAACTTACTTGAATTCGATAGGCTTTATTTACCTATTCCACATTGTATTCATTGATTGATGTATCTGATTTATTCAGCTATTGTGACATTGCATTCACCGATTATATTGGTGCAAAATGTGATTACAACAATATGCGTCGGACAACAATGGTGCCGCTTTTAAGCCCATGTGTTGGGTCATTCATATGATGCTGATCAAATGTCATAAAAGTTCGACACTAATCGATATTCAAATAAAAGGATTAAAGCCCGATCCTAATAATGAATTTGAGTCACGAGAACATCATGCCGAGGGAATGATTGTAGATGAGCAACAATGTCGCTCTTAAACACACGTGAGGTCACCTAAATAATAGTGATCGAATGTCATAGAAGATTTATTATGTCTCACAAAACACCAATTAAATTCCATATGAGATGAGATGGTTAAAGTTCATCATAACAATATATATATATACACACATTGCATATTGTGACTTAAGTCTGTGTATATAAACCAAGTACCACTTTTTAAAAAGTTTGATTGATTATATTTGGATAAGATGATGAATTTTCTCCAATGTGACATTTGACATAAAGCATCACTAAATTTCAATTATTATTCTATTCATTTATGTATGTTTCTTAAAAAATAATCATTCAATAGTAGGAGCGTGAGTTTTAGGGGACTAATATGTGACGATATTTTTTTTTGTTCACAAATATTTCTTCGATTCTATCCAATTAATCGTATCAAACCCTCTGATGAATTATTTAGAAAACCGTCCGAAATCAATTTTCTGTATAACAATAAATTATGATAGCGAATAGAATTTCAACTGCACGAGAACAGAATATAAAAGACATCCAAAAATAAGCTATTAATATATATATTTCGTTATTTTGTAATTGCCTAAAATTAATAATGCACAACTCCATGCCGATAATCAGATATTTTAATTTAATATTGAAGAGAAGAGCATGCCTCATTTCAGTAGCTAAAACTTTTAAATAAAATGATCTAGTCGATACTAATATATAAAAAAAATGTACACGTATCAAACTTCTAATAAAAGAAAAAAAATTCAATTTTTGAACGAGAGAGACCATAGATTGAAGCCAAGAATAATGTGACGTTTCTCTGACAATTTAAATTTTTAGATAAAATAGTAAAGCACGATACTGTATAATAGTACCAAGTCAATTGTGTATATCATGGCAAAAAAACGGTCATTATGATATCGTGGGTGACAAACTATGCGAATTTCTCACTTCGAAAATGGTCTGATCAAAAAGACATTTAAGGGACTGCCCATTTATGGTTTTTATCATTGAAATTATGGAGTTGGATCCCTCATTGCACCTTGAGAAAATGCTTTTTTATCATTTAAATTTATTTTCAACGTGTCACTTTACGTACAAGTTAGACTTATTCTTTTAACAAATGTGTAACGTGCACATAGTTTTCATAAAAATTGATTAATGATAAGCTTTCAATTCAGGTCTTTGATATCATATCGAAATCGCCTCAATTAAATGTGTCCAATTTATGGAGTTGATTTAAGAAGGAAGAAATATCCTACTACATAGGGAAGAAATCCTAAAGTAAAAGTGATGGTAGAGGAAGAATGAAAATCGAGCAAATCACAAGAAAACAAGATTCAATCCCGTCTTTGAGAACAAATTGACTGCAATTCAATTCTCGAAGTTCAACAACTGTAAAATAATGAATAAAAAAAAATTATATACATGAAAAACTAGAGAAAAACTTCTACCTATTTCTGTCCCCACGGCCTACGTAAAAAAGACTTCAGCAATATTTTTACTTGTCACTATAAGATTAACTATAAATCACGTCAAGAGCAATTTTTTTTTTTTTGCAAGTACACGAAGTTATCTTTATTAGTCTACATTTAGCGCATAGTTTGCTTCTAAATATTATTAAAGAGAGTCTATCTAGTAAATGGAACAATGGCTTATTACAGGGGTATCAACGAGTTAAGTCAAGCCGAGCCACAAATTGAAACCGAAACTCGAAGCTCAGGCTCGACTCGAGTAAAAATAGTTCCGAGTTTTTTTTTTTTTTACCCGAGCCAAGCCGAGCAAAAGCTTGGTTAAAAATTTAGGTTCGATCCGAGCTTTCGACTTGAGCCTTAGCGAGCCGATCGACTCGATTTTTTTTTTTAAATTAAAACTCGAGCCGGCCCGTGACACGGCCAATGATGAACCCGGGCAAGCTCGGGCTCGAGCCGACGCCACAAAATAGGGCTCAACCCGAACCTTCGGTCCCATCGAACCACGAGCTGTCCGAACCGATGAATCTTTATGGACATCCCTAGCTTATTAAGAAGGAATCCTAGCACATTCTTATTCAATGTTAGCTCTAGAAAAATAATGTTGGTAGACAAAATATAGGTGGGATGATTTGGTAATTCCTTACAAATTTTAGATTCTCTGTCAGAGCTTTGAGCTTTCTAAAAATGAACTCTCTATTGCTTGTTTGTCTATTCGTTCCAGCCTCTTCAACAAATTCCCGTCTTCGATTACTGAAAAACGTCCTATTTTGTACCTTATGTTGCATTAGCCTTGTAAAATCCTTTGGCTTACGTCACAGTAAAACGACGAATTTTTTATTTTTTTTGGGTAAATGTAATTAGCATTCATTCTTTTATGCCTCTCGTCCAGTACAGACTTTTAACAATCGAAAATGTACAAAAAAATTTATCTCACGTCAAAGAAGACCCGTTATCAAACCGCCAAGCTCACTAAAATGGACAGTAACGTACTCACGTTTTGTACTCTAGGCCCCAAATCTAATGAAGCCAGGCCCGTTAGATTACAACATATTATTTAGACTCAGAATTGGGTAGGGGCCGCGCGAACGCAGGCCCCCGCTACCACAAATTATGACGTAGGCTCGACCACTTGGGCCGACCTTAGGCGGGCGCCCCTCCAGAGTGCAATGGAGGTCGCCAGCCTAGGCCATAGACCTTATTGATCGTCCATTGACCCCGTCCAGGTAAGTATGTAAAACAATGCTACTACCTCATTTCTTATAGGCCTCGTCAACCCTTCTTCTTTTCTTTTCTTTCGATGTGGGATTCCTGTCTATCAAAATCTCTCCTCTCCTTCATTCGTTTGGGCTGGCTTCTCAACTCCTAGAAATTGTTCCGGTTCGTTTTTTGTGATGCAAGTTGATTTCTTGAGGGGTGTTTTTTTGTTGTAATTTAGAATTTTATCATTCTTGAACTGGGTTTTGGAATTTATTAAGGTATTTTGCTATTTGTAGGATGTATTTCGTTACGGTGAAGATGAAGCAAAGGTTGACAAATTGTTCATTTTGTTAATTCACCGTCCTTCCTATAACGGAATCGGAAATACCATTGATTTCTTGAGCGCGTGGCTGTGCTAAAAGCTACTTCTTTGGAGCTATTTAAACTTATTGTGCATTCAATTTTCTGCATGATTTTTTTCTGCATTTATTATAACTGGAAGTTCAATACGACGTTTATACCGATTTTTTTTTTTTTTTTTATTGATTTTTAAATTTTTTTTACTTGCCTCCACTAAGGTTAAAAAATAGGCAATGTTTTATTGTTACGTAACTGGTTTAACCCTCCTAAATGTGTTAAACTATAATGTCTGCAGGAAAATTATACAGGAATTCTTGAAGATGAATGTTTTGGTTGAAATTATCATTTTGGTGGAGCTAATTGAGAGCCCTTTTGGTGCCGTTTGGTAGAGATTAAAATCGAATTAAAATTGAAAAATTAGCTATTGTTGACTTTTATCAGACAAGTGCAACCAATAACAACTATATTTTTAATTTTAATTATATTTTAATAGGTACCAAACGGGCTCTAAAGGTTAATACAAAAGGCTGTAAATAAATTTTCGAGGTGGAGTTCCCTGGTGTCATAAGAACTTGTTCCATTTCTTTTCTTTGATAAAATGGAGCCTGAAATTGAGCAAGGGGGGCAATGAATGTTTCTCAACCATAAGAAGTTAGTATAGATGTATGAATATCAAGTTTGTAGTTTTAAATCCGTTCTCTCGCCTGAAACTCGTAAGTCTGTATGAATATCAAGTTTGTAGTTTTGAATCCGTCATCTCGCCTGAAACTCATAAGTTGTTATATTGACTTCATTTATCAACGTTTGATACTCTTACTGCTGTTGTATCTTGTTGTTGTAATAATGGCTAAGAAATTTTTGAACCACTCAAAGTAGCTGGTGATCAAGCAATGGATAACTTGTGAGATATGCACCAGTGGCTATGTTACTATGCCAGAAGACTTGTGTTCATGAAGAGAGAGAGTAGATGCGTTGTACATTTGTATTTACAGTTGTACCCTCTTTGCTGTTTCGATATAGTCTTGCAATCTAATTCATGTTTTCTCTTTATCTGAAAATCCAAGTCTAATGTGATCTTTTGTTGATATCTTCTGTAAGCTACTGGCTAGAAAACGAAGCAGCTGAGCGATGCAAAATTTGTCTTTCTGATATCAAGAATTGGCAGTTTTTTTTAATGTATTTCTTTCTTCACTTTTGTCCATCTGTCATTTTATATAGGACCTCTAGCTTGCTGATAAATTGCTGAACTTTGATGTCACGATTCTAACATTGAGGAAATGGTTTCTTGTTTATTTTTTTTGATGATGCTACTCTTGTTAAGTTGAATTGATCTCTTTAGAGTAGTTTCTCGGATTTGATAACAAGGTTTAAAGCATTATATCCTCGACCTTTGTGGTTATTTTTTAGAATTTTCTATTTGTCCAAGATTTGCCTAATTATCAGTGTCGTCGCTCCCACTCTTGGAACGTGTGACTCAGAACACTTGCTTCACTTTCAACATTTATAATCTTTTGGTGTTCAGTAAACATGATTTTATTTAGGGTGTGTTTGAGCCACATTATTTTGAAAGAATGTATTTTGGAATAGTAGATTGATGGAGAATGTATTGTTGAAAAAGAAGAAAATGTTATTGATATGATGAAAAATATTATTTTATTGAAGAATGTGCGGTTGAAAATGAGTAGAAGAATGAAAATGAAAATTTTAATGTGAAAAACGGGCTTAGTGTTTGAGCATAATGAACTCATGGAACGTTTTTTGTCCCAGTGTTGGTGCTGCAAATCTGTCAAATGGACGCTTAGATTTATGTTGTTCCCAAGTAGATTTACCTCTGTCTTTGTTGCTTTGGAAACTTTTCAATTTTCTTTCAACTTTCTAATGCTTCACCTCTTTGCCAGGTACTGTCACTCAAATCCTTGAAGATGTTCTTCATGTTGTCCCGTAGAGAAGTTTGCTGTTCATTTTCATGATACTTATCGGCAAGCTCTTTCAAATATTCTAATATCACTCAAAGTAACTTTTCTTTCTCTTAGCTGCCTTTTTGTATAAAAGCATAAACCTTTTCTACTGACATATTTTGATTCTTTTTAAGAATGATATTTCCAAAGGTAAGATTTAATTGCTCAGTATATAATTTTGTTGGTCTTGCTGGGTGGTTTTTCCCCACTGTCAACTAGTTAAAGATTTTAAATTGGTCTTTTATGGTGGGATGTCATTAAACATGGAGGATCATGTTTTTTTGCGTAGAAGTAAAAGTATGATATCCGGTTGAGTTCGTGATCTATGAATACCTGGAATTGCAGAAAATAATGGAAGGTGGGTAGGGGAAGGGTGCAGAAAGTTAGGGAAAGAGTTGCAGATGTTGACACTGATGTGGAATGGTGAAGGACAGAGTCGGAGTAATACAGAAAATTCCAATTAAACAGCCAAGATCTTAAATGGTTAAGTTGGATAAATCTTATTAGTAGTGGCATGTCAAGGAAATGGATAATGAGTTATCAAATTGTTCAAAAAACAACTAATTAAGTATAAAAAGTTAACAAGTGTAAGAGTGGAAGAAAGTAAAGAAGCTTTTAAGAGGAACATGGCATTGTTAGTGATGCTGCCTTGAGCTCTCAAATATTATGAAAATAATGTTTACCTAGTTGAAAAAGTCAGATGTGGAGATAGTAGCAAAAAATATGTAGATGTAAATTACATATGCAGAGCATATCAGTGTGGAAGATGTTATGTCTGTACATCTCCATATCATCAATGTACCAAGAATGTTTAGCTTAGCTTTATTTATTGAAAGAAAAAACGCAGAAGCTACTTTTAAATAATTTTCTATTTCCAATCATGATCGAAAGTAACTCTTACTTTAGTGTTAAAATAAGCGACTTATTTCAATGTTGCCTAATAAAATTTCTTATCTACTCGTAAGTGAACTTTTCAAGCTACCAACTCAGTTACAGTCTACACTGAACAATATACCAGCCCATTGTAGCATTGCTTTGCAGCTTTCAATACATGCATGCTTGAAAATTATTGAAGTTTTAAAGAATTGTCTGAAATTAGTTATATGCGATGTGCTATAATTAAAGGTGTATGCTAGTCATTTAGTGGTGATTGTTACAGATGAGTATCAGGACAATCGATTCTTCTGATTGGGGCTTAGGCGGTTGCCCATTTGCCAAATGTGCTTCTGGAAATGTTGCTACTGAGGATGTTGTCTACATGCTAAATGGACTAGGAGTGAAGACAAAGTGGATCTCAGAAAGCTCATGTTGGCAGGAATTATCAGTAAACAATTAGGCCGGCCTTCTGGTTCTAAAGTTGCAATTGCCTTGAGCAAAACGACTGCTACTGCCTCCAAGCTTTGAGGTATTTTCTGATGAAACAACCTGAATTGCGCTAATGCTTACAAGTTTTAAGGTATTTTCTGATGAACTGAACAGAATTGAGGCTTTTTCTTTTATCTCCTGCGCAATACAGTCTCTTCATGGTTTTTTATTTTATTTTATTTTTTTTCATTTTTTGGGGGGTGGAGGGGTTAGGTTGTACACGTTTGCTGCGTGGCTTCGCACGGCGCTGATTTTGTTTACTACGAGACTTGAGAGACCATAATTGATTACATGAATAAGATGAAGAAGATTAACAAATAGAATTCAATGTTTTCCATGGCTTGAACCGATTATTGGAAAAAAGTTGGCTGAATGTTTTTTTTGTCTACAGTATACCTTTTTATGTCATATTGGAAGTTAGTTGTAATATCGCTGATCCTCCTGTTCTTTAAGATAGAAAATCTTGTGGGGGTGCAGACTCATATTTGTAGTTCAAGTTGAAGTTCCCTTAAATTTTTGGCTTTTGTGTTGATGCTTTAGAATGCCTCTGGACGAAAAAATTAAATAATTCAAATATATAATATATATATATATATATA
>CAIGRF010071564.1:41111-53953 GCA_903798235.1 Fraxinus ornus | reverse complement strand
GGTCACTCATGTAGAGCTGGAACCCATAATTTTTATCCCAACCTGCAAAAAGGAAAGAGACACCAAATGGACGGAGCCCACCAAACTGAGTGTAGCCTTGCTTGGTGTCGCACAAAGACTGAACTAGCTGTTCAACTGGCATTGGTTCTTGGTAAGCATAGGTATATCGCTGAGCTTGGACTCTGGCAGTGTTAATAAGGATGTTGGCATCAGACATTATTCCAGCCACAGCACATGCGACATGGTCATCAATCTTGTACATTTTCTCTGTGGATGCTGAGGTCTGTAGAAGCTTGGAAGTCACTTTCTTTTCTCCAACCAACACAACCCCATCTTTGGACAATATTCCTATGGCACTCCCTGCATTCCCAATGGCCTCCATCGCATATTCTACCTGATAGAGGCGGCCTTCAGGAGAGAAGATTGTTGTACGACTGTCATACCTTCGAGACATTTTATATACTGCAGGGGTTATGTTTCAATGATTAGATCAGTGTCATTTGATCATGAACATTCATATTCCCAGGAAATTGATAAAATAAATCTAAGGCATACAGTAAGATGGACACTTGGACACCAGAAATCAGAATAACTATCATTGATAAAGTTTGAGCAAAAACATATTGGAGAACCAGAATCCTATGAACATTATATCTACATCATCATTGGCAATTTTCATGCCCTAGAAATCTTTTCCTGCAACTTAAGATAACTCATAAATTGAATCATGGAATGGATCCTATTTCCAGGGGAATGAAAGCATGTTATGAGCAATAAATACATGGGTCGATTGGTGAATCATGTATAGACAAAATAATATAATAGAATAATGCCAATTTAAGTACTTAATCAACGGTAATGAATGTTAAATTACATCTTTTTACCACTTCCAACAGAGCCATGTGATAGGTCATTCTAATTTATAGCAAGAGGTCACTAGTCTTGTACTCGCTCCAGCAGAAAGTGAACTATTTTGACTCATTGAAACAGTATGATTATTTCTTAGACAACGGGTTCAGAATTTCTCTATTTTCCATTGATAAGCCAATATCACACGAAATAAACTAAGTATAACAATTTAATGGACTGATAGGCAGGAGTGGGAGTTATGGTGACATCAGTAACTCAGTCAATGACTTTGCGCTTATAGAACACAAAATTATTATAAGAAAATGTGAGAAGGGGCAAGATTCCTGAAAAGGCTTACAAGAAAATACACGTTCAGATACAATAATAAAAACCAGACTACCTGTATAATAATCAATATAACACTCTATGCAACATATCATCTTGGTACACTTCTTTTGCATATAGGACTATACACAGGATGGCACATACAAAGATAACTGATTGCCAGGGCAAATGAATAAGGACGACTTTCCGCATAAACATTAACAAAATGACAACTGAATTTTTATGTAAAAAAATAATGAAATAATGGTTTGCCCCATAACGTTATTGACTAATTATCTAGCAGGCCCTTCGTCTGCACTATTCTTGCCGGAAACAAGTTGGTACTGAGAATTTGGATGGAAGCATTTTCATTCAAATATAAGTTAATACTTGTATATCTATTTCGATAGTAAAGTCCCAATTCCACGGCCCCAGAGAAAATGCAAGGAATTTTTAGACCCAACTATCTAATACCGACAGCGTTTAAAATTAATCTCCTCATTATTTAGGGTCGAAACATAAGTTTAGATTCGAAAATGTTGAGAACATAAACTGCTCACCTAAAACTGTAAAATATCAAGAAGAATAAAAACCCCAAGCCCCCCACATACATCGGTTTGCATCTTCCCGTCATTTAATTAGATCAATTTGCTGCACCCTAATTTGAAATTTTGAAAATCTATTTACAGAGAAAAAAGATGTTGTTCAATGGAATCAACCAAACAATAATTACATGCTATCAAGGAACTAGATGAAGAATCAACAGAAATAACACAGAGAGGGTACCTGATAGAAGATCTGAAGAGTAGGTTTCGGAAAGGTAGATCGTTGTGAGTCTTGTGACTTGTCAAGTGTTTGGCAGAAGATTTTGAAGACGTATTTTCTTTTCTTTTTGTCCAAGCTTAGTTCCTCTTTATCAAATTCCAAAATTGACCTCACTTTAATTCAAATATTTCATTTTATTTTCTTTTGTTAACAATGGCTCAGACTTTCAATATGAGTGCTTGTTTGGAATATTTTAAAAAGTTGAGGTTTAAGTGAATAATTAATTTTAATCACACGTCTCAAGCTATCCATAATTTTATCAACTTTTTAATCACACGTTTCATTAACTTTAATTACAATTAGTAATTTTTTTTTATAAAAAACTTTGTTAAATAACTCATTAGTCGATCCGTCAATTTTTTTTTAACATCCCAATTTATGTAGATCAGTAATTTACATGTTTATGTTTTATAGTCACCTTATCAAATCGTGATTAAAAATTTATTAAGGTTTTCTTGGAAGAGATTTTTTAAAATCTTATTTCCTAATAATCAACTATTATTTCTTCAATAACTCTTTGAAAACTTCGATTTTCATTCTCTCAAAACTCATCACATCCCCGAAAACTTTACCAATGCCCGAAGTTCATTTACTTACAATTCCACAACAACTAGAGAAGTAAAACAAAATTGCATTATGTAACTACTAAGAAAAAAAAAATGGACAAAACTAAATTTGAAAAAGTGACATCTTTAATATGCCCTTAGATGCAGTTAAAGTATATATTGCTTTCAAATATAATTATATGATGAGTTGTTTGATGAGAAGGATTAGATAGAAAATATAGATGGAAAAAATAGAACTACAATCTTATCTATTATATGAAGAGAAATGCTCGTCCGTGGACCGACGCTCTTCCTTTGGCTTAATTGTCGTAGCACGTTGTGTGCATTGATTGATTTATTTAGGTGTTATTAATGTTGGGAGCTTTGGTTTTTGTTAGTTTAGTGTATCCTTATTGGCTTAATTATTAGTGTTTGTCGATGGTATGTTTTTAATCTTGAAACTAACCTGCAGAAAGAACACGCAATCAATATGTAATCACACTTTTGTTTTGCATACGAGAGAGGACCGTACATAATTGCACGAGAAAGAATACATAATTATAGGACAACAATGTCTATTGAAGTCTAATAAATGAACTAACTACCCTTAATTTACATATCCCTAGTTATACAGAGGAGATGTTATGGTTCACAACAATGCAATTAAAAGCACTAGATAAATAATTATTGGCTTATAAACTTCACCATAACACAATCGACATATCCAAAACGCACTCTTGACTATCATCAATTCCCCGTTATAGGTACTGATTGGCGTCGCTCAGCAGCAGCAACCAGCAACTTGCGGAATTTTATATTGTGCTCGAGCAGATTTTGTGTAGGCGGCATGCATTCCTTAAGAGCAGGAACTTCAACTACATTGCTAAGCCATGCAATGAGCCGCGGCATTTTCTCTTCATCAATAAGCTTTACGCTTAATATTTCCTCTATAATTCGAGCCCAGCATCCTATCCATGCAGCAGCAATGTCTACAAATCCAATTGTTTCGCCTCCAAAGAATCGTTTCCCCTCCTCGAGCGCACTTTCTAAGGTCCTCAAATGCTCACAAGCCTCTTTTACGCACTTTTCCTGCTCCTCTCCAATCTTGAAGAACGAATTTATCATTGGCGCAATGCACTGGACATATCAAGAAAAAAAAAAATAAGTAATCGACAGCCCAACAAATTAGTATCTTAAATCATCTTATTACCTTTTCATGGGCAAATTTAGCCCAGAAGCGCGAATTGGCCCTTTCATAAGGATCTTGAGGCTGGAGGGGATTCTGCTTCCATGTTTCGTCAATGTACTGGATTATCACGAGTGACTCTACCAATGGTTTCCCATTATGCAGCAGCACCGGTACCTTCTTATAAACCGGGTTGTACTGCAGCAACAGGGGGCTCTTCTTCAAAAGATTTTCTTCGTGGTATTCGTATTCAATACCCTTTAGCTTTAGAGCCCAACGAACACTAAGGACATAAGGGCTCCCCCAGAATCCTATCAACTGGACTAGTTCCTTCTCTGGTGCCATTACTCCTTGTTGAGGAATTTCATTTCTGTATATAAAAGTCATGATACCAAACTGGTAGGGGTCAGCTTCAATTTCTGTACACGTATAAATGTCAATTATTTGGGCTGGAAAATTAAATGGCGGTGAATGCATTAGCTACCGTGTTGACCAAGTCGTCTTTACTACTAAAATACTACTTTTTCGAAGTCTACAATCTGAAAAGTCAATGCCCAGAGTCTCATGGTATGCAATTTCTCGCAACAAAGCATCATGGCTGACGTTCATACTAATAATTTATCGTCTTTGCTCATTGACTGGAGTGTGATGTTACAAAGAATTCGTAGGGTACGTTCTCCTGTGCTAATGATCTAATAACCTAATTGTATAAAGATACAATTATAATCCAGATTGCTTGTGGCCTTGTGGATTTATAACCACCAGAATACCCTTACCTTAACAAGTTAGTTTTAAGGATGAATTCTACCTAACGTGACTTGCAATTAGTATCATAGCAAGCACCCTTCTTGGAAAGCAGAGGGCCACACTACTGATGGAGCGACTTGAAGAGGGTTACTTTCAATAGAAGACTGGTTTCATAAAGTCAACCAACTGGTAAAAATGGGCAACCCTGGACGTCAGTTGAGAGATGAAAGATAACGATCTAATTGTATCTCAAATCCCTCGGGAAAACATGCCTTGTGAGTTTTTAACCAATTTAAGTATCCTCCCTTTACAAGCCAGTTTTATAGGCAAAGTACCTCCAATACAAGGAATAAAGTCAAATGTAACGATGTACTGTAAGAACTGTGTCACCCAAAATGATTAGATAAGCCACATCTAACAATGATTACAGGGTATACTTGTTCAAAGTCCAGGACAATTGTTCAAAGTTACCGATGAGCAGCGAATATTAGGAAACGAGACTACAAATATGAGAGAAACATTTTTTCGTAATAAATAGCAGAGATACATTAGTAGATCTAGCCTAAAATATTACTGGAGGCGAGGGTTATCAGTTTTAGCTTAAACACCAGAGTTTCAAAATGATTTAACTCATTTAGCTGCCGGAGGCTGTGCTAACTGCTGCAGCTGGTGGACAACATGAGACATTCTAGGACGCATAGACGGGACATGCTGCGTGCAAGAGTACACAAGGTCCACCACTTTCTGGACAGTTCCAACTTCAGGGATTTGAGAAGAAGAGGACGATGTTATAAGAGGATCCAAAAGCTCAAGATAGCGATGAGCTTGCACCAGTGGTGTAGCCCACTCAAATATGCTTTGCCAACCTACTGAATCAACAGCTTGTGCCGGTCTACGTCCACTGATGATTTCGAGTAAAAGCACCCCAAAGCTGTATACATCGCTCTTTGTTGTAAGCTCGTTTCTATAGACAAACTCTGGAGCAAGATATCCATGAGTGCCACCAGCCATGACCCTCCTTTCATGCATCACTTCCCAAGGAACGAACTTTGACAGGCCAACTCCCATTAGATGGGCACCGAAGTCTTCGTCAAGAAGTACGTTACTTGCCCGGACATCACGATGCACAACTTGTGGCTTAACCTTGTCGTGGAGGAACCTGATACAATTCATGAAATGAGTAACAGTCACAAACACTTCAACTTCAACTCAGAATTTTGGAATATCAAATAAAGCTGCAGGCAAAATATAGTTGATCTAGGCAGATCACCACCTGGGTGATCATGCTTTTTTGATAGCCTAATCTAGGCCAAATGGTTTTAGTTTCTGTATCTATTGATTCCCATATTGAATATAAAACTTGTACCATAAATGAATTACCGCTTTCTATTAGACACCATTGTACTCTTGAAAGACAATACAAATTAACATAAATCCACATACAGAAACTTTATTGAATATATACAACACAAACAAATGAACAGAAAAGGAAAAATATGGAATTGCACATGGTAATTCACTTCTTTAGAGGAAATACAAAAAACAACGAGAGACTAGGACCACTGTTTTATATCTCACTAGACATTGGCATACACATATTATAACAGCTAAGCAAAGATTTTGAAAACTGCTTAGGGAAAAGGGGGAAGGGGGTGCACAGATATCAATATGCATTTTTGCAGCCTAGAGCCAACCGCTATATGAATGCTAATATGAACACAAACTGAAAATAAGAAAGGTCCAAGTGAATGATGTGAAAGGACAGAGCCTACGGCAGAATCTTCATATATTTTCTTCCAAAAGATATCCTAAGAAAATGGTTTAAAAAACAATTGCACATAAAAGTATCTTCAGATTTATTTATTTTTTGTACTAAAAGACAATATTTTGAGAAAGTTACATACGCTATCCCTTGAGCAAGAGTCATGGCAACTTTCATTCTCATGGCCCAATCCAAACTCCTAGCCCCTCTAGGAATATGATGTAGCCATCTATCTAAAGGTCCATTCACAATAAACTCGTATATAATGTAACGATCACCATGATCATAGCAACACCCTCTAATAGCAACCAGATTTGGATGATGGAGTCTTGCAACCCTTCCTATCTCAGAATAGAACTCTTTTTTCCTCTGAAAGCTCGACCTCTTCAGCCTTTTAACTGCCACCCTTGATCCATCTAGCAAAAGACCACTATATGTGCCCCCTGTTTTGGCATCCCCAAGAAGACGGTTTCCTTCACTGAAATTCTTTGTAATTGACTTCAGTTCATCACGTGTAAAAACTTTCCATAATGGCAGAACTAATGCCAATTCTGCTGGATTTGATAGCTTGCGAGATCTTTTACGCCTTTTATTACGTTTATACACAAGGAGCCATATCACAACAGCTAGAGTACTGCAGAGTATCAAGCCACTCACAACAGCAAGAATGACAAGATATTCCCTGTGGCAGTGCATATGATGACATTTGTTCTCTGAAATCTCAAAATGATGCAAAAATTTGAATCAAATATTACTGGTGACAGAACTGCTGAAAAGCAATTACAAGTGAAATTGCAAAAGGACAAGTACAGTTAAGAGAGTATAGATAACAGGAACAACTTGCTACTACTTAATGTAATCACATACCTACGTCAAGCATGCATATGAAGGCATGTGACAAATTACATCTCTGAGCCATAAGATAATTAGTACTGTTGATCATTAATGTGCACATTTCTGTTAGATTTCCACCATAGCAAGAAAGATTGGAGCAACTTGAATGGATTGACATGCTATGAGTGATAGATCCATCCCAGATTATATCATCAGACCATTTCCAAACCAAACCGGCTGTACCATTGATGCCTCTCCCACCAACCCAGCATCCATTTACATTCTCACTGCATAACTTCTGGATAAAACTGAGTTCTTGCAAAGAGGCCGCTGCTGCCAGGTGTCCATTGTCAGCCTTGCAGTGGGTCTCTGACTCATCCCATGATTGATTGATTGAAATATATTTAAAACACTTTGTATTGCTAGGATTACTAATCCAGCCAGAACGGCATGAAGCTGTTCATAGAAAAAGCAATAATTTCATTTATCGGAGAGAGGAGGAGGACGGAAGGGATGTAGAGAGATATCACTGACAAAGAAACTACTCTAACAAAAATACTACATGTTAAGGGCAATCACATTCTCTCATCAACCATAATTCAACAACAAAAAAAAATAGAGTTAAGCAAACTAGATTGATGATTACAGGGGAAATAGCAAATACCAGAAGGTCCTCGGCCACACTTATCATTGTAAAACCAACCACAGAACCATGGAAGTGCTTGACGAGGAAAATTTCAATGAGAATAAGGTAAGGCACCAAAATTTGGGGGCCAGTCTGAAGGGATACCAATTTTTCCAATAAATCTAATTGTGATTCTCGTGAGCAAGCACAAAGGCCCTTTCTCAAGGCAACTATTTGGATATACATAATTAGCTGAAAGCTGCTTCCTATTACAGAGCAAGATGAAGAAAAGAGGCTTCTTCTGAAGGGGAGACAATAAGGGTGCAGAAAGTTTCAACTAAAGTTCAGAACTTCAGTTGAATTTCTACCATAATAATTCCCAGGAAAAATTATGTAACAATTTGTTTTTTAAGCAAAATAGCAACTTGACAAAAACTCGAGCAAATAAGAATTTCACATCTGATTTCCAACTAAAAAAGAAACCAGAAATAACAATAATTAAATAAACCAACCTTCTGCACGAGTTTGCTTCTCAGAAGATGCAGCTAAATACACATCGACTGACTGATTAAAGCCCTACAAATCAAACATCAATATTACCTATAGACCGTGCAGACAGCCAAATTTCCTAAATTTTAAAACCTAAAACGGAAAGGGGATAAATGTGTCAGGTGTTTGTGCTATAAATTTGATCCAAATTGACATAATACTCACAGGATTGGAAGCTCCTAGCCGAAGCAAGAGACGGGAAAATAGCAGCAGCAGCAGCGGAAGCTCAATAAAGATCGCCATTTTCATTTCCATGAGCTTCCTACGGTGTCAAGAATCCTAACTGAAATGCATAGCCAATTCGACTTCTATGTAAATATTACTGATGATAGCTGGTGGATTCATAATGGAAATGGAGATAAAGAGTAGGGTTTTCATTTACTGTTCTTCAGTCTTGTTGGTATTTTGAATTTAATAAGGTGGTTTGGATGTTGTCGGTGTGGAATGAAGAAAAATAACTGATGATGACGACGATTACAGACTTTTTTCCATCATCAGATTTTTCTCAATTTCGTGGGTCGGTGGGTGTGAATAGATTTCCACGAAATTCATACGAAACTCACTCAGCTTAATGATAATTAAAATTAATTTTTTGGAAATTTTTGATAAAAATGGATGAAATATAGGATTAAAAAATTGTAAATCCATCCAAAATTTAAATTAAATTTCTACCAATTAGAGGTTAAAAATTATGAAATTTCAAAAGAACTTGTTATATGTATTTTAAATATGAAATCCATCCAAATCTCGTAAAATTCTTCTGTTAATTATTTCTTTATAAATCCACGAGTTACTGAAATTTTAGTGAATTTGATGAATTTCAATAAAATTCATTAAAATCTCAATTGACGACGCTTTAATTTAAAATCATTCATCAAAATCTCAATTGATGACACCCTAATCGTCCTTAAATTTCTTCTAATTTTTGCAGTCAAGTATATGAGTAGTTCACTTGTCATTGCAACTCAGCATAAAAAATCATATTATTCTATAAAATTATAAATTGTCGAAATTATAATACAATTAAAATTAGTCCTCGTTTGGTGGCTATTTTTTGTTTTTTTAAAAAAAAAATTGTTTTGAATTATAAATTTTTGAAGAATGTATGGTTAAAAAGTAGAAAAAAATTTAGTTTTACATATATTTTATTGTGTAATTATATAATTAAAAACGAGTGTGTAGAAAAAAATAGTTATGAAATAATGGGAGACAAATAGGAACTCAGTGTATCGTATAAAATATGATTAAAATTTTTGAAAAAAAAAAAACTATGATGGCTCCCTAACATGCACTATAAAGAAGGAAAATTAGAACCAATCTCTCAACTTTACAAGTAACAAAATTTTTAAGTATGAACTTATTTAAATATATAAATTAAATAGTGTGAATTTTAACTTGAATTAAAATTGGATGGCATAATTGTCAAATAATTTAACATTCTATTCTAAGTCACATGAAATTTTAAAATCCATGTCAATAATTTTCGTTTGGCAAACCTCCCCCAACCCAAACAAACCGGGAAAAAAAAAAATAATAAAACATTTTTTTCTATTTTGTATCCATTTACCTGGTTAATCTGCACCAGCAGTAACTAGTAACTCGACATGTCTTGTAAGCCCCAACAACATTTTAATCGAAGATAAATTAGCTCATGTTTGACAATCATTATTTTAAAATTTTCTAAGAGAGTGTTTGGTATGGATTAAAATCAGATTTTAAGTATATTGTGATAGAAGTTTTTGAAACATGTGGTTGAAAAGATGTGGGACTCATAAAAGATGTGGTTGATATTAATTGTTTGACTTTAATTTAGATTAAAATTAGATTTTAATCCAACCCAAACATACACTAATTCTCATACTCATTTTCAATCACACATTTATAAAATAAAATATTTTGCATGCGAATCTAAAAATTTTCTCTATTTTTTTAACCACGCAGTTTTCGAAAAATCACTATTTAGAATTCAATTTTTTCAAAATAGTGGTCATCAAACAGGAGTTAGTTTCAGTTGTAAATTATGTAAAGAATATATACACGTTGGTTAGAATGACAACCAATTAAGAGCTTGTTTGATTCTCAATGATTGGAAAAAAATGAGTTTTGAATAGTATTTTTAGGAGAATATATCATTATAAAGCAGAAAATTTTGTTTTATATACTTGTAGAATATTTTATTATACGAGTGCATGGTTGAAAATAATCTTGCAATAAACTTTAAAATAAATTTATGAGTTGGAAACCTTTATCAAATTGGTGATTATTTAACCCGTGTTCTATTCACAAAATGTAAGTGTCAATTAGACTTCCAATTGTGCTAGTAAACATTGATAAACTTGACAGTCAATGACAATTTTTTTTTGACTTGATATGCTCATCGATGTGAATTTGAATGCAATTGATTAAATTATGTCCCTTTGAGCTCGCGTTCTATAATTAATTAGATTATGTCCCTACGAGCTCGCGTTTAATTAAATTATGTCCCTACAAACTCGCGTCTATAGAATGCGAACAATATCGTCGGCCACTACTCAATGATAAAAGATATGCAAGTTCGAAAATGTGTCTATAAACAGTAGTATAATGTTAAAGACTTAAGATCTATGACAAAATTTCAAGATGGACCATACAAAGGTGGAATCCTGGATTAAAGTTCTCTTAAAAGAAAGTGACTTTGTGTTGAAAATTTGACCAACCACCACGGACCAATTCCCTTTTAACACATTTCACTTCAAGTTTTCATTATGTTTAACACAACACGAACAACACTATCAAAAAGTATTAAAGTTCTTATAGCTCCCTTGTGCTTTTGTACTCGATGGCCAATTTCCATCCGGTCCTCCTTCATCAAAAAAAAAGGAAAGGCACATATTCAGGAGCAAAAAAAGGAAGATGACCGGTCTACGGGGCTTGACTGCCAGGTGTGACCCTTCGACTTGGTTTCCTTGTTGAGTCACATCAACATCTTGTATTGACTTTTTTAGAGAGAAGCAAGACCAGCGGGATACTCATAAATGCATGAATAGTTCCACGAGTATTCAATTGACCTTGTCGCAAGTGGCTAAGCCCCTGTAACCTTGTTTGACAATCATTATTTGCAGAAAATAGAGTTTTGAATAGTAATTTTTATGAGAACGTGTGATTAAAAAGTATAAAAAAAAGTTTTGAATTTATACGCAAAATATTTTATTGTGTTGTTAAAAATAAGTATATAAAAAAAGAGATTGAAAATAATTATTGTTAAAAATTAAAATAGGGCCAAATATAACATTTCTGAATTGTTCCTACTATTGAGATATTTGACTTGCGCATTGAGAAATTAAGTAGAAACTTTCACTAGAATCAATATAATTGTCAAGATTCAGTTTGTGAAAATTAAGCAACTATTTGATGATCATTATTTTTAGAAAACAGAATTTTGAACAATGATTTTTTGGAAAATGTGTATTTAAAAAGTAAAGAAAAGTTTTGAGTTTTACGCGCAAAATATTTTATTATATAATTGTATTATTGAAAATGAATATGATAATTAAAGAATTTTGAAATAACCAGTTAAGATCTTTATAACCCACGATTAAACAAACCAAGTTCAATTTTTAAAACACACATTGAGAATGCATAAAACATTTTATATTTTATAGGAAATTACTTTTAACTGCAAAATAAAAAATGAAAATTTTTTCACTGCCATGAAATATGGAAATCTATTTTACTGGACACGTCAATTTAAATTTATTTAAAATCGTCAAAACATAAATTAATTATATAAAAAAAAATAATGTTATTCACAGTGAAAACTATAGGTAGCCTTCCTATATGACATAGGAGTGGTGGTTCGTGATTTGATGCGTAAATCAATAAAATAAATAAATTACATTAATGCATCAAATCACGGACTGTCACTTTTATGTTAGGTAAGAAGACTACCAATATTTTTCACTGCAAATATCATTACTCAAAAAATAAATAAATAAATAAAAATGGTACCGCTATTTCCATCACAATTTTTATTTATCCATCTTACTATTAAGTTCATCCCTATTAAAATTTTAAATTTTATAAAAAATACTGTATTCATCCATGTTTATTCCAATATTAACCTTATTTAATTCATTCATTTAAAAACTATATATTCACTTTACTTTTATATGTTGATCCCTCTAAATCTATCCCTATTGTTTCCTTAAACATTACTAAATTTATCACGAAAACTAAGGTTGCCTACCGCCCTCCATCTAATACTACCCCCAGCTCAAACGTGGAAAATGATACATTATGAAGTCAAGCAAAAGTTGGTGCTGGTACAAGAAACCATTGGCAATCCAAAGGTTATGCTCAATACTCACGCTGACGGAATTGCATCCAGTGAAAAGTGAGAACTAAAGATAGATAAAAGTGCAAATAATAAATTTTTTGATTCCGAAGAATTTGGAATGAGTGTTATAACTCTCGGGTCAAATCGAAGAGTCCGATTCATATTTAATAATCACACGTTTGAAAGAACTTGGAGTTTGATTTGGGATGGATTGTTACTCTAAGCATTTGTTCCATCATTATAAGCAAAGCCACCCAAAAAAAAAAAAAAAAACAAGGAGG
>CAIGRF010071564.1:20583-40164 GCA_903798235.1 Fraxinus ornus | reverse complement strand
AAAAAAAAAAAAAAAAACAAAAAAACAAAAAAAATCTTTGAAAATTGAATAATGAATATAAAGCGTAGTATTATCGACATTGTATTTATTAAGCAAATTAATTACTGTAAAAAATCTACACCCATTTTCTTAACATCAGCTCCTATAGGTCCTTGCACATTCTACTGAAAGCTATGCATCTTTTGATAATTTTCCTCTTTCCATTCCCCAATTTATCATTTCTATTATTTTGAAGAACTAGAAAATAAGTCGCAAGAAGGTGAGTATGATTTGGGGGTAAGACGGTTGATTTTAGGGTCTGAATTGAAATTGAACAATCATTGAAAATGAAAATTATGTATAACGGTAAAAATAGAATTGCCAAGAGAGAGGGCTGTAGAGAATGGAATAGATAAAAATGATTTTATTTAGGGTGGGTCTATTTTTGCTAAAAAACAGAATTTCAGCTGTTGGACCGTGTTCAAGCCGCAGTGTTTGACCGTGTGTGAGTGTCTTGGTAAATTTACTTTAAGGTTAGAAATGTAAAACACACACACACACACAGACCTTGTCTGGTATTGATTTTGCTTCATTTTTGTAATTTTTTGACCGTTAGCTATGGCGGAGGGTTCTACATCACTCACACACGGTTAAACATTACGACTTGAACACGGTCCAACGGTTGTAATTCTGCTTTTCAACGGCTGGAATTCTGTTTTTTAGCAGAAACAGACACACCCATAACTAGGATAATTATATTACCATCACAAAATTTACTTATTACACCACAATAAAAACATGTTTTTAATAAATACACTACAACAAGTTTACACTTGTATACCTAATTCAATAAAAATAATTAAAATGGGGGAAATTACTTTATTTAATGTCTTCCAATTCGGAAAAAATTATCCGTCCCTCTTCTAATTGACTTTAACACAAATAATAAGTAAAGAAAATGATATATACAATCATTAGTCATCGAATGATCGACACCATTCCTTTTCATACCGTGAGAGTGAAAACCATAATACCTATAGAGATTAGATAGAAAGAACGACACACACACACACGATGATTTACAAGAATAATTGTTCTCTAGTTGAATTTGTTGTTCTTTAGGGAACATATTGTGTTTCTATTGACGTCCATTCGATGACGCTTGAGACTAGTTTGAAGTGGAAGACGTTTATTTGCTGGTTCAACTAGAAAGGGGTCCAAGTCGGGTAAATCCTATTACAATTTAGCAAGTTACACTTTGAATTTTGAAAACAAATAGGTGCAAAACGTTCAATTATAAGAGGAACGGATATACCAAAATTTCTCATTAAAATATTTAGCTGCAAAGAAATAATGAATGGATGGTTAATGATTGTGTTGTCCACCAAAATTATGTTAAAACGTATATTTAGAAGTTGTGGTCGGCAAGTAAATTTTGTAGCGTAATTACCCAAAATTTTGAAGTGAATATACATGTAGAAATTGTGGATGGAAATGACGTCACCATGACAAATCCCTCGTTTGTCAATAAACGGTATCAATCAGGCCGCTCATTCAGCTGATACATGCAAGAAAACACAGAAGGAAAATCAATGGCTCAATCCTTAAACCCTCCAAAAACCTTAAACCTAAATCAGCTCCAACTGGCCAATACGCCATCATCATCTCCACTGCCAGTTAAATCAATTTCAAAACTTCTAAAAAAGAAAAAAATTCCTTCAATTATGATCTCTGCATCATCAAAAATGTCAAGCACCCAACACCAAACGCCGCAATCGCTTTCTCTTCAGGCATTAACAGATGGAGACCGCAAAACTGAAGTAATGAATGTTATAAAAAACTCAGTTTCCAACTGTCTGTCCGAGACCCATCTCGATTTAACTGTTCCTGGGCTCAAATCCAAAACCAGAGGCAAGGTAATTCTTCTTTTCTCAAGCAATCATAATTTTTATTCAAGAATCTACTAGGGACTTCTTGTTTGGCTTCCGAGTTAAATTATTGAAAAAGATTGATTCTTTATGGTGATTAAGGGTTTAGACGAAACTCCATTTTTGTCAAAATTAGAGAGCTAATCAGGGGACCAAGGAAAATGGATGTTGGTTTTTATGAAAAAAGTTGAACATGCATCCCTTTTAACGGATAATAAACGGAGTTCAGTCAAATGCTTATTATTCAGTGGGGATAAGGTTGGAGAAATGCAATTTTATTAACATATTGCCCATTTCATGAATTTTCAATTCATTTTCTCTACCACCATATAAAGTGTTGAATGTACTGGATGGAAAAATGATGATTAAGCTGATGTTGTAGGTCAGAGATGTATATGATGGAGGGGATTATCTTGTTCTGGTCACAACTGATAGGCAAAGTGCTTTTGATAGAATCCTTGCTTCAATTCCCTTTAAGGGTCAGGTAATTGTAGTTTTCATCTCCCACGTTTGAGCTACTTTGCAGTGGGAAACCATCAAAGTTCAAAAAAATGATTTCTTGTTGAAAATTAATATTTTTCTCGTAATTAAGCTTCATCTTGGCTTCTATTTTTATTTTTTTTTTAAATAAATTCCTCCTTCCGCTTTTGACTACATATAGGTGCTTAATGAAACAAGTTTATGGTGGTTTAGTAAAACTCAACACATAACTCCAAATGCAGTGGTATTATCACCAGATAAGAACGTTACTATCGCAAAGAGATGTTCCGTCTTTCCTGTTGAATTTGTTGGTGAGTTATTCAAATAATTCTAACCGTTTTCTGATCAATTTTCTTAATTTTGTATAATTCTCATATCTTTCCATGCATACAAGAATTGTTGTGCTTTTTAACACTGTTGCTTATTTGCAGTTAGAGGTTATGTGACTGGAAGTACTGATACATCACTTTGGACTGTCTACAAAAATGGTGTTCGAAATTATTGTGGCAATGCTCTTCCTGATGGTGAGGTCTGTGATTGATACATAATGCGCAACTTATACTGCACGTTTGGATTTATACTGTTCTGCATCTACTTGTAACAGGCTTGGTGAAGAACCAAAAGCTACCAGAAAATATACTCACACCTACAACTAAAGCTGCAGATCATGATGTTCCTGTAACCCCCCAGGAGGTCTGGATTTCCTAACGTTCTTTATAGCTGCTACAGTTATGAATGCTTTTGGTCTTTGCTTAGTAGGCTTCTCCTTTCACCTAATCAATCTATTATTGAACCTATAGAATACGATCTCTATGTAGCTTCACTAGTTTCCACTAAGCATAACATTAGTTCAAACCTTGCCACGTACGAGTCTGAAGTTCAGGGTCAAATTTAATATCAAGCTGATTCTGTACCATGGTGGCTTCACTAGAATTATGGTCAGGAGCGTATACAAAGTAATTTTTTATTTTTATTTTGAATATAAGGTTTCATAGTACAATAAATGTTGTGATATCCCTCCCAGGTCTTGGGAAGTACCAGAATGCATTGTTTTCTATCACAGAACATGTATTTGAGAGGTAACCTAACAGCTATTCATATGGCAGACAGACAGGCAATTTACTTCATAAGGTTTAGCGCTAAAATAAATTTGAACCATTTTGATAAACCTATTTTCATAGGATTAAACTTTTTAGGATGGAGATCAAAGTTGTAGATTGGATTTAAGTCATACAAGGGATAGGGATAGGAAATTTTCTGCTGTTTAGGATAGGTTAATCAGCCAGATAGACTAGCTGCTGGTCTTTGACAAAAATGGTTCCACATGCTAATTATAAAAGGATCAAAGTCAATAATTTAGCTGAGGAACAAAATTCAAGTTTAAGCAACCCAACTAATATTTCTTTCTCCATATGTAAGGTTAATCACCATATTAGAAAGGCATAAAAGCGAACCTATAGGCCTGTTTAACGCCTTTCCAAAGGTGATAAACCACAAGAATTCCCCACGATGAGAGGTATGGCATTGGTCCAATACCGCTCATCTGTGTAAATTAATTTAAACCTATACATTCAAAACTGTACGACCCCTAATCAAAATTTAGACAAAGTATGTACCAATTCAGTCAATTTATGTTTCTGTCCTTGGTAACCAATTTTAGTTGCAAATTCTTTGATCAAAATTTTCACTGATCACGCTGATTATTTGAGGTTGTTCAAATCTTATTGAAAATCCAATTTCTTGGAATTGTGAAACCTTACCTGGCGTTTATTTAGCCCCCACTTAAGGATGATACTGAATAAAAAGCTTCATATCTAAGGTATATCCTCTTTTCAATGAAATGCTGCAAATTGTAAAGAATGTTAACATGTAGGTGTAGCTATATCCACATCAGTTGCATAGCTATCCTTATAGCACAAAATAGACTAGCATATAATGCATAAACAACAGGTGTGAGCATATCCTAATTCTGTTCTTGAAAAGGACACATTTATTGAGGCTCCCTCTCATATTTCAACAGATATTTCACTATTACTGATATTCATGCACTATTTTTAGTATATAAATGTGAATGGATTTGGTCAAAAAGAGAGGGAAAAAGAAAACAGTTGGACATAGAAAGTACGGGAATTTGTGCCAACTAACTTATCTAAAGAGTCAAACTAGCATATATGGCAGATTGAATAATTTGTCAAGTATCAAGGTGTCAATTGCACAATGCTTATGTTGTGCTCAATTTGCATTGCAGATTGTTCAGCGTGGGCTGATGACTCAAGATGAATATGATGAAGCAAGTATGAAAGCTTTAAGTCTCTTCCAATATGGGCAGGTGCTAGTCTCAACTTCATTTTTGTCTTTTTACTTTATCAAATCTAAGATTTTGCTTATTGCATACTGGCAGACATAAAGATTTTTTACCTAATTATTCCACGAACCAGACTATAGGAGCATCATTTTAGTCTTTGGGTTGTGATGATATGCATTTTAGTTTCATATTTAAGATTAAGGGTGTGTTTGATGGATATTATTGAGAAAATAATGTATTTTAAATAGTGATATGATAGAAAATATGTGGTTAAAAAATAAGGAAAATTTATTGATGTGATGGAAAATATTATTTTATTGAAGAATGTGTAGTTGAAAATGAATTTTGAAAAAATGTATTTTTAAAAAATGTGTGTCAAACAGGGGCTAAATGTGATTTTATTCTGTATATAGAAGCATTCCTGTTAGACCAATGCATTCACATGCATGCTTATATCTATTAGGTCAAACATGGATAATTCTGTTTTACTTTTTAATGCTATTTTTAAACTCAGCAAGTAGCTCTGGAACATGGCCTGATATTGGTGGATACTAAATACGAATTCGGAAAGGGATCTGATGGTACAGTGCTTTTGATTGATGAGGTTATTGATCTAACCAAAACACTCTTTCTTACTGAAAATATATCCATTTTGTGACAACAAATTCCGATTTTCCTACATGTCAATTTTAGGTACATACACCTGACTCGAGCAGGTATTGGATTGCTGATTCTTATGAGGAACGCTTTGAGAACCGCGTTGAACCCGATAACATTGACAAGGTTCATCATAATTTTGACTTGTTACAACCATTTATTATATACTGACGTCTTCCTTTTGAGTAGATCTACAGTCTTGCTGACTTCTTGGATAACTGGATATTTGGTAGGAATTTTTGAGGTTGTGGTTCAAAGATCATTGCAACCCATATGAAGATGAGGTAAACTTAGATAAAAATAACTTTGTTTTTTTTCTTGTTAATGTGATTTATATGCTGAATCACTATGGTCGACACTTTCTTAGGTCTTGCCTGATGCACCCGAAGAACTTGTTTCTGAATTAGCTTGGCGGTGTGACTTCTATCTCATGCTGAGTTTGTAGAGTTATAATATTTCATATTGAATGGAAAAATAGCCAAGTTGGAAGCTAATATACAAGACTTCTTTACAGTTATTTATTCCTTCGATTACAGGTATATTTTTTTATACGAGACAATAACGAAGTCGAAGTTTGAAATGCCCGTGACTAAGGTGATAAATAGTTGGTAGATATAACATCTTTCCATTGGGACAACATCGAGTATTAATGGCATTCAATGTCTTGGTGCAGGAACATGTACACGACCGGATATCTCGCAACGTTTCACAGGCAATTTCATCTCTGTGACAACGCTGCCAAGTTCTATATCACTGACCTGCAGTTTGCCAAAAATATTTCAGTGGGATTTGAATTTACTGATATTCGAGGACTCATTTACAAGTTTTTCTGAATGGTGAATGGTTCTTCCTTGCTGATCTTTTTTATTCGTTTAATTTTATTATTACTTTGATCCACAGCCAAAAAGGATAAAGTGAAGGAACATGCTCTTTTTCCTCCTCTTCCCTACTTTTGATGTCAAAAATTGTATTATTGACACACACACTGATGAAAATATTTGATGTTATTGATGGAAGGGAATTTCTTACCTGCATCGGTTTTTTTTTTTAATATGCCACGTTTTTTAATGGCATAACACTTATATTTTTCCTGAATAATGTTATTTATATTAATTAGAGATGTTCACCTATTTATGTGGCACGTAATATGTTATGAAATGATAAAAGACCAATTAAATGCATGAAAGTAAGATTCATTTTATTGATCTTGTATCGCATTATCTGATGATCATA
The DNA here is from genome assembly GCA_903798235.1 of Fraxinus ornus. NCBI lineage: Eukaryota > Viridiplantae > Streptophyta > Magnoliopsida > Lamiales > Oleaceae > Fraxinus > Fraxinus ornus. The sequence goes on along the minus strand of CAIGRF010071564.1, from coordinate 33,582 downwards.
CGTAATAGGAATTTTTTTTTTTCATTGTATACACAACTTGTTAATCAAGTCTGATGTCAATGTTATTTGCTTAAAACTGGCACAAACAATTAAACAACTTGAACCAATTTATAATTCAAAATACTTTAAGTGTTAAGATCTCCAACTAAGAGAGCTTGGCAGGGTGGAATATACATTTTTCATGAGATAAAAGCTGTTCTGTTGCAATTTTGAGGTTCGCAAGATCGCAAAACACAGCAACTAATTTATATGAGAGTTTCCAGGAATGCTAGGACTGCCACACTGGCTGCCCAAATATCGTCGTCTGACACGTGCTCTGCTGGGGAATGACTAATACCACCACGACAACGCACAAACAACATGGCAACCTATCCAACATTACAAATCATAATTATGTGAGGGAAGTATATATCTAAAGATAAAAGGAGGAATACAAGAGTCTCAGGCACTCAGTTGCTTCAGCGAGCATGTTTGGCAAAGGTTTCATTAGTTTATAAGTTGTGGTCATACGAATGTGGATAATAAATGGATAAAAGTAGAAAATGTGTGGATCGTAACAAATGTGGGAAATAAAATAGAGTTCGACCTGCTTATAAGCAATTATAACATTTGCCAAACGTGCACTTCTTTACGATGCCAGTGGTTTGCAATGGGACTACAGATAGCCTTCGTACATTAATCTCGTAAAAGGCAGAGAAAAGATAGAGCAGACCTTAGTTAGATGAGACATGGCCATTGCATCATGTCCTGCTCCACTCATCAATACAGGCACATCGTCTAGATTCTCGCCTGTTAATCGTTTCAGAGCAGCATAACCCGCAGATTTTAGATCTGAACTTAACCCCTGATCGCAAATCACTGCATTGGCATCGTGCTGAACTTATCCAAAATCAAATGAGATACAAATTACTTTTTCGCACATGTATCAAAAATTGGGATGCAAATCTCGCACCTTACGGTCTATATGACAAAAAACCGAACGCCTGTCACATATTTGGTACATCCTGTTAGACATTTCATATATAATAGCTTCTCGCCCTAGGTCATCCATTGCCCGTATGTCAACAGTGAAGGTCACCTGCAAGCAGAAGAATCATTTTCATTGCGAAAATGAGTAAACGCCTCGTTTGATGCTCATGTGAACATGGAATGATTGCAAAAAAAAATATGTAGTTTCAAGCCTTTGAATACTTGCCTGGCCGGGAATCACGTTACTTGCACTTGGCCAGGTAGATATTTCTCCAACAGTACAAACGAGAGATCCTGCAAGATTTTGGACCGTAGAAGCCGTGCACTGACCATCATAGGATAGATATTCCTCAGGTTGTTTACAAAGACTTTCCAACAACACAATTAATTCAGCAGCAGCAGCCATTGGATCTTGACGCAATTTCATGGGGACTGTCCCTGCATGCCCCTGTGAACCTTTTACGGTCACCTGCAAATTATGGGAAGTGAGATCCACCAATTTAAGCTAAAGAAATATATAATTACAAGATGGCTTCCAAATCAAGCCTCACTTGTGTACAAGATATTGGACAAAACCAATAGAGGGTGAGGGCTCAGGTTTAGCCTCGTGTATGAGGTACAAAATTCATGGCTGAGCTGCATATCTAAGTGTATGTTTGGCACAGTTTATTTGAAAATCATTTTTTCCTCAAACTCATTTTCAACCTCACATTCTCTCAATAAATTTTTTTTGCACGTGAATCCATAATGTTTCTCTATTTTAACCACACTTCAAATAGTCTCTCCCAAACAAACACTAAGCTCCTAATAGGACCTACTTTATTAGTGAGTGTGACCAATTGCAGATCAACCAAATTTAAGTTTTTACTTATTGAAGAGGAGACATCTGCTTAAAATAAAACAAGAAGCAAATGGCATACTTCATTTTCAAAAATGTAAAATAAGAATTATACTACTAGGGGAAAAGAATTAACAATGGAAAATATGGCCTTAGCCGTAGATTACTAGTTTCAGAGATTCGCATGAAAAAACAGGCAAATATATTACTGAACAATATGATTTAAAAGCTAAGTTACCCTTAGCCGTGTCTGTCCTGCAATCCCTTTTACCACACCAAGAGGAAAACCCGCAGTTTCTAGGACAGGTCCCTGTTCAATGTGAACCTACAATGCAATAAAAATAAATTTAGGACAAGCATCCTTAGTAACATAAACTTCTCTTGTTTCTTGCCTGCAGCTGCAGTCTTCCAGGTAGGAAAATGCTGGTGTACCTCAATGTAACCCCAGACAGATTTAGGATCATATTTGAGCTGCAAAAGGTTCTCCTCAGTAGCATCAATGGAGTTTATTTTCAAAGCACCTTGCACTGTGACACCACTGAATAATTTCATGTATCAATTGGGCAGACGAACATCAGTTTACTAGTGAATACAATTTCTCGAATTACTAATGCGAACCTCTTATCCTGCGCATGCAATGTTGAAATAGGCAACACGCCAGCAATTGCCGCACTCCCTAAGAAAGTGGACTGAAATCTAACTCCTTCCTCGTCACTAAATGCAATAACCTGAAAATAAGAGAGCAAAACACAAGATACTTAGCTAAAAAAAGATGGTCAAGATCCCTTTCATCTGGAAAATCAAGTGCTTGAAATTTGAACTACACAGTACCCAAGAAAAGGGTTCTATCACCTATAGCAAGACAGAAGATTTCTATTTCCTTCTATAACTAACTGTCTGTCGAAGATAAACTTGAATCCCCATTTTAAACAAGTTTCATCAAACAGGACAACATTTTTACCATTAAAAAAAATAACCAGGGTTGATGAAATGTGTTATAGAAAAGTTGTGGCCCCATGAAATGTGTGATTAAAATTAATTATTGACTATGAAGTCAACATTATAGCAACTTTTTAAGCTTTCCCGATCAAGCACTATATGTGATTCCAGGATGTAGAAGTTCAATATTTTGGGCTTTATCGTCATATATATCCCCATCAGTACACAAACGATCAAGACAATCATCTGAAAATGTCTCAGTACCAACATTTATAGAGGCAATGCATTTGATACAGTTAGTACGTATAGTTACCTCAACTGGCCGCCTGAGTGTTCCAAGTCTTCCGGTGATATTCAACACCTTCAATGCAGATATTGCAGTAATGATTCCCAGTGCACCGTCATACATTCCAGCATCAATAACGGTGTCCTGTTTGAAACAAAGAGCTGGTAAATTGACTCTGTCTGATATAAGTAGCTCATACTGGAAATTATAATATTTTATCTCACTTGGATTCATCCCTTCAATCCTACCATGCACGTTGCCCATTTGGTCCACCCACCTGAAAAGGAGGCAACATCAGCAGATGTTCCTGAACATTGTTAAACAAAAGAAGTAAATTTGACAGCTCACGTCCTCAAACCAGCATCCTCCATCCACTCCCGAATAAGGTTTCCTGCTCTGACAGAAGCTGGACTTTGGAAAGTTCTCTCGAGAAATCCATGTGCATCACTTACCTGCAAAGTCAGTATAAAACTTAAGTTTAGAAAGTAAAACAACAAAACTAGAGAAGTTCTGTATAATTTATGTCACCTATTAAGTTTTTCCAGTGAGTGAGAATTCACATTCAACTTTACTTGCATAACATAAAAAACGCTCAATTATGTACCTTGCCAAGATCAACAAGTCTCGTCACGGTCTCATCTTTAAGGATTTCTGGATACAAATATTTTGTGCCTTCTGTATGTTCAATGCACAATGAGGTTAAGCGCCCACACATCTTAAAATTTGGATGGAATAATAGAGTCTAACAAATAAAACAACACTACAACAGTGATAATCTCACACTAATTGACACTGCATTGCATCATAGAAAAATGAGGCCCTCCTGCTTAATGACAGGAGACAGAGAAAATTATTTTACTCATCGGCATCAAAACTGCAATTGCAACTTCCATATTTTTTGTTGGATAGATCAAATTCAACTCGATATAAGGAGGAAAAGGGGGAGATTACAGGCAATAATTGTGAAAAAACTGATTATAGAAGCAGTTAAGTTTTACAAGATTGGTATCCTTGAAATTCGAATGTAGACAAAAAAAGAAAAAGAAAAATTCTTCAATCTGAACAACCAAAAACAATCATTTAACGCTTCTTGAATTAAAATCAACTACACCAACTAAAACTCACATTTGTTAGAGAAATTATAAACGTGCTAAAACGGAAACGAAGAAAATCTAGAAAAAATTTTAACCCACGCATTGATAAAATAAAAACAAAATTACCAGAAAATATATTTGTTTCGGCCAAGGTTAGTGGCAGAGCAAGGAGTTGGATAAAAAAGGATAAGATTAACAAAGCAACAGCGTTTGTGGGCATGGTATTATAGGGATCGAAAAATATATGATTTGGAGAAGAATACGCCATGGAAAGCAAGCTTGTTATTGTAGATAGATAGAAGAAAAACAAACAAGCAGGCAAACCAGGGTACGCAAGTGTGCTACGGCAGTTTCGTGAAATAAGAAGGGAAGGTGGTGGCTTCTGAGGTCATGGCGGCCTCTGAGGAGTGGCAGTAGGACCCACCAATGCATGTGAGGCCCATAAAAACTTTGCCAAATCTTGCCCAGATCATTGGTCTACAAAGTTCGTCAGATTTGAAATTTCGTCTTATTATTTAGCCCCTATATGACAACTGTTTTAATGAGCTTTTCTTTTTGGGAAAAAAATTAAATTTTTGAATACTATTTTCTTGAGAACATGTTGTTAAAAAATAAGAAAAAATTTTTGAATTTACGTTTAGCTTTCGAACTTTGCTTTTGGGCCAGGCTCAAAGTCAGGCTTTAGAACACTTTCTCGAATTAAGGACAGACATTTTAATTGTAACCAAAACTTCCAAATCGATTCTAGTTCAATTCCAAAACTTATAAGGAATCCAACGATTCTATTTACAGAATATTCGAAATTTAACGAGTGGTTCCGATGCTCGAAACACAAGGACGGACCCACCATGCTCACCCTCACACGGGACACTGCGAACACCCCATTTTTTCGTTTAAATGATTCAATTTTTTCTACCAAACCAATATTTTATTTCATTTTTCTTGAGAAATACCCTTTTAGAGTTAAAAAAAGATTTTAAATTGCCCCCCGGGGTACAGCCAAATTGGCAAAAGATAGGTATTGCTGAGCTTGCAACCTCAGCGTGAGGAGTTCTATTCCTGGTTGGAGCAGTTGAGTGATGTAATAATCATTTTTGATTGGAGCAGCTTGGTGATGTAATAATTATGGAGGAGACTCCATTGGGACCAGGAGTATAAAGGATGCACGGACCCTGGTCAACTTGGACATAACTCGCGGTTTATCTCCGTCAGTTACTGAGGGGCCGGTGGCTGGCGGTCCAGAAGATAGTCTGGCGTAAGTTGGGAACCTGTGTATCAAAAAAAAAAAAAAAAAAAAAAAAAGATTTTAAATTTCTGTGTAACGATAACGCATATTCTAATAACTGCTTCAAGTAATTCAATTTGTGTTAAATTCTAAATTTAATTGTTTAAAAAGTATATAAATGAAGTTGCAATTCATGGCCAGTGGGCTGAGAGAACTGAATCTGATTGAGTGATGAGCTGGATTCCACGATTGCACAGCACATGCGTATCCTCGTCATCCCGCATTTGCTAATGACATCCCCCATCTACCTTCACCTATACATTCTCGCCATTCGATTGTATAAAATATAATAAATTCGTATTAAAGAAATAAAAAGTTAAAAAATATTTTAATAACTGTTTGTCCCGTGTCATTTTCCATAATCCTATGAAAGGGACAGACAAGTATTAGTACTTATATGTTGTTTTTATTTTTGACGATTTATAGTATTTCGTCAAAGTTTGTCAGTAAATAACAAGACATCAATTTTTTTATTCATTTTTCTACTTATGTTTTCATCATACTTTTATCTTCGGCTTTCCGTCATGGAGGGATACACTTAGGTTCCAAAAACATATAAAGAACAATGGGTTGGATTCTCTTTTGAAAACAATGGATTGGATTCTAATTTTGGCTTCAAGATTTCAACTTTCAGCTCTGATATTTTATTCTCTCGAGAATATTTTGCAAAAATCAAATATATTAAGGAAAATTACAGTTACGGTACCAAATATTTCATTTAATTGAAGACTTTACCCAAACATTTCATTGTACCATCCACGGTACCAAACCTTTAAAAAACTCGCACTCAAAGTCCAAATGGATAGAAATTCTTAGTTTGATCGTTAGTTGACTAAAAAATTGACCTTGACTAAATTTACAAGGATAAAATGGTAACTTTACATTTCTTATAATAAAATGATTAAAATAAAAAACCCAAATCACATACCCACCCCACCCAAACCTAAAACTATGTTATCTCCTTCACCTTCCCTACTCCCACTGCCACCCCCAAATCAAAATAAAAAAAATTCAGAGGAGAGAAAGTAAGAATGCAGATAAAGACGAAATGAAAGCAGAAAAGGTTCACAAAAGAAAATGGTACCAGTAAATGAGAGGGTCCTCGTCATGCGGTGGACAATTGAGGTCCAAATTGAGTACCATCTAGTTGATAAAATAAGTAATCTAGGGGATTAATTAGGATAAGTGAGGTGATTTTGCAACAATAACATGCAGTAAGACATAAAATCTTTCATGGAACTCCCGTGGACACTTAAAACACATTTTGACGTATATCACATTCACGGGGATATCAGGTTATGCAATCAAATATGCATAAACCAAAAGGCCCATTCTGTATTCCAAATAAACAAATGAATACTTAATTTTGCAGACCCTTTACCTTCTAGGATTGCCTTTTTGGTTTAGCTAAAAAATTAATTTTTCAATAAATATTGATAAAAGTTGATGAATATGTGATTGAAAAATTGATAAAAGTTAAAGCTCCCTGAAATGTGCACTTGAGAACGAGGAAAAATGAAGGCCAAACGCCAAACATGGGCCTTAGTGTCACATAAAAAAAAATCAACCTGGGACAAAGCAAATTTGATGAAAGACTTGTCAGAATTTGACAAAAATGACAAATCGTGCTTATGTTTCCTCTTTAATACAAACAACACCTAATAAAAATGGTTTCAAACATTTAAAATAAAACATGGCTAATACATGAAAAGAATAGATCAGTCACATGCATTATTGATAGTTTAAGAACTCAGGATCAAGGGATATTACTTCTACACATACAAATTGTTCTTGGATGACACGCTAGGTGGGTTTGAGCATTATTCAAGTCAAGTAGCTTCTGCATTCCATTGTAATGAACACACCACAATCAACTATTATATTTCGTTGTTGTAATCTTATAAATAATATATAATCGACGGAACTCCACGCGATCAAGGAGAGAAAAGTGTTAGCTATTCGAGTTCCTCTTGTGGAACATCATTAGCCACCATTGTGAAGAAGAAATTTAAGATTTTTAGGCACCCAATATGTGGTGAATATCATGAGGGATTGAGAATTTGATGAAGATTTAAGATTGTTGAAGACGAAGTACTGAGGAAAATGAAGTGCTTGAAATTGAAGTTGAAGTACTGAGGAATGAGCTACGATTTTGGGGCTGTAATGGAGTAATTTAATATTTTAAACAGTGTTCTAATAGGCGCCTTGGCATGATACGAGACCAAAACGTCAAACCAAGTGGCGGCGTGTTATTTAGCGGTCAACGACAATTGTTGACCACTAATGCGCACCTAGACGCAATTATGTGCACCTTGGCGGGTATTAGCATTACTATTATTATTATTTTTTTTGTTTACAATTCTTCGAAATTAAAAATTATTAAATGTTAATTTCTTCAGTTGGGTACATACATACAAAGAAACAGAATAGACTTGACACTACCAAAATGAACAATCTTGTCTATGTCCTATTTAACGCAAGGTTGGCAAACAAGAAGATGATGAAAGGCATAATAGAGACTCTATCAGCAAGTGATGCAATTAATGCACAATCTTGATTGTAGAGAATTGTGATGATGAGGAGTATGATATGATGGAAAATGATATCTTAAAACCTTCGAGAGGTAATAGAAATGCTCAGAATGAAATAAGGGAGCCCGACGAAGAGGATTTTGTATCAGAAGGCGCGAATGACGAATTAGATGAAGAAGTTGTTATTAAATTGGAGCCCGATAAAGAGCTAGATAAAATTTAAGTTCCTATGTTATTTACTTACTATTTTATATTTAAATTTGAAACTTATATTTTTGTTGAAAACTGTGAAAAAATTTATAAAGTTCCTATAAATATGTTTTAAATGTTTAGCAAGCTAGTTTCTATAAATATGTTTTAAATATTTAGTGAGTATTATTTTTAATTGATTAAAAATTAAAATAATATTAAAATAAGAAAACATTTTTTACGTTTTTTTACTCATATATCTTGCTTAAGCTCGTCTAACCCACAGCTTGACCTCTACGCATCGCTGACATTACGCCTTTTATAACACTGATTTTAATTAGCTCCCGTTTGACACCCATTTTTTCTCATTCTCATTCTTTTTCTCTTTCTTTATTTCAACCACATTGTATCAATAAAATAATATTATACATAAACCTAAAAATTCACCTTACTTTTTAACTTCACATTCTTCCATCAATCACTATTCAAAAACACATTTTTTGAATAAAATGAGTGTCAAACACCCCCTAACATAGATTAAGAATAAATAAAAAAAAAATCAGTTTTACTAATAATTTCCAGTATTCCTAGAAAAAAAGATCTATTGATCTGGACAAATTGAATACGATATTTTAGACAGGTGTGTGGTGTAATTTCCACTTATAGAAAATCCCAAAGAAATTGTAAAATGGGTCAATCCAAAAGAACAACAAGTTGTGCCCAATTTTGATTTGGGCTTTAAGTTTGACACTTTGACTCACCCTCAAGCAAGATCAATTTTTCAAGTGTTGATGTTAACGTTAATAAGTGTTAAAAACCCAGTTGTACCATGTGCAAATGTTTGCACTATTTCTTCGATATTTTTTAGCACTTTTTGGAGAGAGAAATTCCATTCTCGAGTTTGGAGCAAAATATGATTTAAAAAATTGGGATCAAACTGCATAGTTAAAAGAAAAAGAAGTAGAAAAATACTTTGTTGAGACAAAGTACATTGGGTCAAAAATTAATTTTAAAAACAAGGGAATTAGGCGATTTTTCCGAGCAGGAGGAGAAGATAATTTTTATTTCAAAAAGTCACTGTATGAAGATGAGAAGATTTGTTAATTCAGTAATAATGCAAAATTTTTATTAGCACACATATTTTGGGAGAAAATTTGGTTTTTGAATAGTGATTGATGAAAAAATGTGTGGTTAAAAAGTAAGGAGAATTTTTGAGTTTATGTGTAATATTATTTTATTGATAAAATGTGTGGTTGAAATGAAGAAAGAGAATGAAAATGGAAAAAAAAAATGGGTGTTATGTAAAAAATCTCGATTCCCATTAGGGTGCAACGTGAAACTCGATGATTGAGGGATAGTTGTAGAAAGGCAAAAATTCTTTGATATTTTTCAAATAATAAAAAGTCTTTTTAAGTCAACAATTCTTTAATTCTCATTTAATATCATCAAATGTCACAAATATTGATCAAACTCACAAAAGCTCTATTTTACTTTTAATTAAATTCAACAAAAGCCAACCAATGTCGTTGTCTCGAAGAGAAAGCCTAATGAAAAGTCCTTAATATTTAGTTTATCAAAATTTCTGGACAAATAATATCACATCACAAGTGTGTCCAGTTTTTTGGCCACAAATTTATGATTTCTGTTTGCTTGCTTTTTCCATATTGAAGAAGTTGAAACATCCCAACCGCGTCAATTTTGCACACATACGCAATAATCTAAATATTATCTGTTCATCTACAATTGGCACCAATTGACAAGTGGCGCCCCTTGGTGGCACAAGCCCCCCCCCCCCCAATAGGGGCCGTCACTTGTCATTTCGGGCTCCCGTTAGATAAAAAATTAGGTACTTCTAGCATGACCCATTTTGAAACACGAAACCTTTGGCTTGTGATAATCATAAGATTGCTATCTATATTTCTTACAAGAAATAATATTAGCACCTCTACAAAATATCTCGTGACTATTAAGGAACAACCAACATTTTGGATAACAGAAACATTACGTGACAGAATTTCATTGAACTATTTAAAAAATAGTCAGTCCTATCATTCAATTATTTTTTACCACACTTTATCCGTCAACCAAGGTGTTAAATTCCTCTGACAAGATAACATAATTCATTAAAGGAAACGTTAGTTTTGATTCTTGGTTTCATCATAAAGAAGTGTAACATTAAAAATGGGAAAAATATGAGATTTTTTGATTCTTCATTCAGGTAATATCCTCGTTGTACAACGAAGATTGTCTACACATTTCCTTCATGTCTTTATAGGCCTACGCCTTATAACCTAATCCCATACGTCTTTTATATTTCACATACAAAAAATTGAATCCGAATAAATTACAAAAAAAATTATAATTTTCGACCAAACTCTATTCTTTTCTTTCAATGAGGTCCATTGATCTCACCGACCACCATTATTACAAAATTAAGAAGCTATTACGTAGCCATTAAAAATAATAACTATGAACAAAACATAAAAGTAACGCTTAAGAGACTTTATTACTTATTTAATCACCCAAATACCTTGGTGTTTTACAAAATGTCAAACATGTTAGATCCTTAAATGCAAAGTTGGGCATGTTTTCCCACCTACAAATTTAAACAAATGGACATCTAAAGAAAGCCCGTTTTCACAATTACGGTGTTATTCGTATGATGTCGTTAGTTATATAACCAAACGATTTTCTTTTACTTTTCAATTATACTCTCTTCTTTCCATGTTCACCATTAATTCTTAAAACAATGAAAAGTTCTGTGCTTGCGATAGATACAGACATGACAGCCACACGAAGATCGCTACCCTTATTTATGATTATTATGTTTGTGACTACTTTTATCACAATTCAAGTGCATGGACAGAGTTCTTCGCCCGAGCGCGACCGATTACAGTTCCGAGCTTCACTCATTCAACGCAATTCAGTACTATCTAATTCTCCGTCCACTAACGCTGCACCTGGTAAACCAAGACCGCTAGTATATGACGTGACATCATATGGCGCAGACCCGACCGGGGTAAATGACAGTACAAACGCACTTCTTAGGGCAATATCGGATGCACTTAGGGGTCCAAGCAATGGATTTTTGTTGCAGGGAATTGTTAATCTTGGTGGTGCACAAATTAATCTTCAAGGTGGGAATTACTTGATCAGCCGTCCGTTACAATTTCCGGTAGCAGGAAGAGGTAATCTGGTGGTAAGTTTTTAAAATACAAACGTGATCGTGGTTAAAAGTGAAATTTCTCCGTTTTATAATGCATCTCATCGTTCTTGATTCAATATGATGATCTGTTGACAGATACATGGAGGAACATTAAAGGCATCACACAATTTCCCGGCCAATGGCTATCTGATCGATATATCACCTTCATCGAACACTGGATCATCATCGGCATTTAATTACGAGTTTATAACACTAAGAGACTTGTTGTTGGACTCGAATTACCGGGGTGGAGGCATTCAAGTTGTGAACTCGCTTAGAACTAGTATTGACAATTGCTACATTACCCATTTTACGACGAACGGTATCTTAGTCCGAGGTGGTCATGAAACTTATGTTCGAAGCTCGTATCTTGGCCAACATATTACAGCCGGAGGAGATCGTGGCGAAAAACACTTCTCAGGCACGGCAATAAACCTGATGGGCAATGACAACTCTGTCACAGACGTCGTAATTTTTTCTGCCGCTATTGGAATTATGGTTTCGGGTCAGGCCAACACACTTTCTGGTGTACATTGTTACAATAAGGCGACTGGATTTGGTGGTACTGGAATTTACCTAAAATTGCCGGGCTTTACTCAAACTCGAATCGTAAATTCCTACCTCGACTTCACTGGTATTGTTGCTGAAGATCCGGTCCAACTCCACATATCAAGTACCTTTTTCCTAGGCGATGCATATATTCTTTTGAAATCTATAAATGGTGTGATGAACGGAGTAAACATCGTGGACAACATGTTTGCTGGATCTAATAAAGGAATTGATATCGTCCAACTGGATCAACGAAAGGGAGCATTCAAACAGGTTGATCAAGTCGTTATAGATCGTAACAATGTGAAAGGAATGAAGCTGAAGGCGACCGTAGCAAGACAAAGCGTGCATGGAAATGGTAGGTCATGGATTGCGGACTTGAATTCAGTTCTCCTATTTCCTAACCTTATCAAACGGGTACAATACACATTCATCACAACGGGGAATTCCTTTCCTAACCATGCTCTTCGAAACATATCGAGTAACAAAGTGGTGATTCAATCTGACTTGGCCGTTCCGGCAACTATTTTCGTCACGGCGGATCAAGGAAATTCGTTCTGAAGCTAACTAACTAATTATACACATATACTTTGATTTTTCCAAAAGTTGAATTCCAGATTAGTGATTTTACTTCCCATCAAAGGGAATCAATTAATTCCGGTCTTATTGGAAAAAAAAAAAAAAAAAAAGCCAAGTTAATACAAGAGATATTTGCACCTGCCTGCCATGGAAATTAGACTACTACTCTAGATATGTGTGTTGAACTTTTGATTTGAATTGTGACCATAACTAAAAGGTGTATCATATTGCATTGAAATAGTTACGAATACGTATGGCAAAATAAGTCATCTATCTCGATCTCGTTCCTAATGGAACAGGGATTCTCCAATTAATCGGGTATTCATAAGATCGGGGTTGGGTCAAAATCTCTTGTCATGTAACCTTGAGGGGTTATTCAATTGGTCAGACCTTGAGTTTGTTCCTTAATGGTCATCAGTTCGAGTCCTCTCAGGGCCACTGAGGTGAGTACTCGGCCGTAAACTTCAAGGTCCCGTAGGATTAGTCGAGGTGCGTGCAAATTGGCCCAGACATCCACGATTAAAAAAAAAAAAAA
>CAIGRF010071557.1:0-10738 GCA_903798235.1 Fraxinus ornus | reverse complement strand
GAAATGCTATGCTTGAACTTCTCTTATTTTTCATCATACAGTTTCTACCATCTATTTGTATGAAGTTAAACCCCTTTGATGCTATTTGTGCATTTCTTAATAACCACATCAAGCACCATTAATTCATGTTGCGTGGTTAAGCTCTCACTAGGAATGACTTTGCAGTTCTTGCATGAAGACCTATCCACGTTCATAGTATGATGTCTATTTGATTGAAATTTGCCCATTTCTAAAATTTAGAGTTCTCTTTTTGTAGCACGTGTTCATCAATACCAAATCACAAGTCAAAACAAACACCAAAACTGCAATTTTTTTCTTCCTTTCGAGCCTAAAAGTGTATTTTTTCATAAATTCTGTGTTATGTTTCGATCACATGGCTGTACAAATCTCCCCCAACGAAGATCTTATCTTCACTGGGGACTGGTTGAATCAATCTATCCATGTCTTCCCTCTATGTTGCTTTGTTATCTTGTCTACATGCTATATATAGAGGATGCATGCTAAATTGCTAATAACACTTGAAAAAGATTTTTCTCCCGAACAAAAATAAATCTATTGCAGATCTCTTTAACTTCTACTGCCTCATTTTTAAACTCTGTTCACTGGTTATTTGATTTTCTATCCATTTCATTTTCTTTGCCTTTATACCAAAGTTAATATCCCTTTTTACCTAATTATTCCTCTCTCCTATCTATTTAACCTCCTGTATGCAAGCTATGTTTAGTTTCCAACACATCTACTAGTTTTAGGATAAATTAAAAATATTCCTATATTTTAGGTTCTTTTCCTAAGTCAATTATTCTCAAATAACTTCTTTACCCATCTCCCTTCATTACAGCGTGGGAACCTTTGTTTACTTTTAAACTCCTCTAGGTGCCAAAGTGCCATGTCACTTTTGCAGTACGCCCTACCTATCCCTTACTTTTCACTATACTTGGAGTTCTTTCTAGCTCGTTGCTAGTAGGGGATGCCCAGACAAAATTTGTAGATTGTTTCATGTCATGAGATGTAACACGTTAGAAACATAAGCATGAGGTTAATACATCACAAAAATATATTTACATTATCTGGTAGATAATTTAACACTTCAAAGTATCTATTTAACATTTCAGGCCTCACCATTGACGCTTCCCATGATGAAATTTATCAAATTTACCCCTATTACCAATTCAGTTTAAGCATGATTTATTGATCTGACTATTTGAAGAGTGCATGTGAATGGAGACCCTGAGGGTTTTAAGTTTACCCCAAAGTTAAAAAAATAAAAATCCAACGACGAAGCAAACAGTATTATCCTTCAAGCTCTTCTACAACATGCTTTACTCGCCATTATCTTTGGCATTTTAAACACTGTTATCTTATTAGGGCATTGTATTAAATGCCCACTAAAGCTTCTTACATTTAAAGCTGGTGGATTAAAATACATGTCATGATCATGATTACATAGGATTAAAATTCTGCAAGACAGGAGCTTTATAGGGACCAAGCTTGAATCTTTCTTGAACTCTGCTGTGTAACTAGGATTTCATGAACTTGATACCCTTCTGCCACCCTAGGTGGCAAATTATGTATCCTAGTTTTATGCTAATACACAATAATACAGGCTTTGTTAGTCACCCTGAATATCAAGACAGTTCTTGATTCATGTACTTCTTAAAGTGCTAATTATTTTTCAATAGCCACTTTAATTCGTACGTGTGAATTTTTTGTCCCTACACTATATTCCACCACTGTTATTATAGCATCGTCTTTCATTGTAGCAAATATTGATATTAAGTAACTCAAGTTTTTAATTTCTGCAAACTACTTTTTATGCTTTTTCAAAACAAAAGGAATTCCTATCCAAACAAAGAATAAAAGCTTCGTGCTTGATCAAATTGGGGGTTCCTGAAGTGTTCATGTTAAAATTTTAGTGATGGGGTTATAGAAGTTCTGGGGTTCTTTGAAATTGATTATTTAGTCTATTATTCTTTTTTCAGATGTAGATATAATTTCGTCACGATTGGAGTTGCCAATATCTGGCAGGTATGCTTCCCTGATTTTTCCCTCTCTTAATGGTTACATCTTACGATGTGATTGACACTATATGAAAATTATGCAGGAGTCACATGTTTACAATGTTTTGTCTCGCCATTATGCTATTCTCAAAACATAGCTCTGCAGGAACTCTCATATTTTTACCTTGAATATAATGATTTTGAAAAGGAAAAATGGATTTCAGTATTGGATACGTTCCAATTAGTGACTTACAACTACAGTTTATAAGTCTAGATATGGACCTGATTGATGTTTCGATGCCTCAGAATACATGGGCACTTGGATGAAGAATCAATTTTTCAGTCTTATGCGAGGAGACACTGAAAATGGTGAATAAAGTTACCATATCATTAGAAATTTCACTAGTTTAGAATCTAAATGAAGGAAGTATTTGCTGCAACGCGCAGGAATACATTTATTTTCATTCAATGGAAAAAGAACATAACAGTTGTAAAAAATATATCTACTTATAGGATGGAAAACCAAACAAAGTGAGTGGCTCAGGAAAGTTACAATGGAATGGTGCTTGGCGACAGCTTATCAAATAAGAGATTTAATTACCCTGGGTATAATTTGAGAATATCGTCTTGATTCTGCAACACAATTGAAGTTATTGGACAATCCTAAAAGGGAAAAATGGTTATACAAATGGAATGAAGGGAGCGATAAGGTAATGAATGAAAAAGGAAGATTGTATAAAGAAAAATTAATTATAGAACTGAAAATTAGGAGGAGCGAGGGAGGCAGTTCTTTTAGAATAAATGCGAAGTTCTCATTGTATGTTATCAATAATTTTGCAGTTGGCTTAGGACTGTTTGAAACTGCTATCCGAGTCCAAAGGCTCAGATTGTCTTTTCTGTCAATGCATCAACAGGTATGTGGCTGTAACACTTTACTCCTTTTTGTTCCATTTCTCACACTTCTTCATCTGTACATTTTTTTTCCTAATGTGTAAATGGCATATTACCCTTGTTGATATGGAAAATGGAATACCTGTCAATTATCATTGAAAGATGGGCAACTCACTCCCTCATGGTTTTCAATCCAACTAGTTGCTCTTGTTAGTTCCTCATGAGCATAGCACACTCACAATGAAACAGTGTGTGCATTGCAAAAGCTTCATTCTTAAAATTGTGAAAAAAAGAGGAAAACAGCTTACTCCCAAATGCTTGGCAGTTGCCACAAAGCAACCCTCAACTACCAACGCCATCAAATATTACCTTCAATGCCAACGCTACTATGATCGCAGATCAATTTATTTGCATTCAAGAGGATTTCCTCAAATTATATAAATCCTGACTACATTTTTGATGGGCTTAGGCTGAATATGAGGAATTGCTTTTCCTACCTAATTTTAGATCTGTCTCTAAATCATCATCTTATTCAACAACGGATTCCAATATCTAACGAGGGCCAGTATATTTAAGCTAAGGATTGCGCAGTTGCTAATGTGTTCTTATTTCAACCTTTGTACTGCTTCAATGAGGAGTACCAGTGAAATGTTCCCTATACCACCACCAGCACCACCTTGAGCAGCTTTTGTATTTTAATGAAAAACCCGCTTCAGTCCCAGCTGTGAAATGCTGATCTTTACCAAACTATTACTTATCACATCATCAACAACTCTGATGTATACATGGAGATACCGGTATATTATGGAAGCAAATATAATTAGATTGGGTTAACAGAGGGGGATCAACTAGCCAGGTTTTAATGCTTTGTGGTGTTGTGCCCTACTTAATCCTTATGAACCTTTGGTCCCCCTGTAAAATGAAATGATTGTGAGAGGAATGGACTGACTGTTGAGTATGGCACTCTCATGCTAGGGAAACACATTACTTCTTAATTTAGTAGTTGATCATCCGTTTTCTTTGAATAATACACAGGGAATATTGCTCTACTTGCACAGTTCTGATTGATGGATCCTGATAGCAAGAGATTTGGAAGAGGTACCATTTGTCAGAATGTGAAGTTTGTTTGTTTACACTTTATTTGTATATCATGATGTGTGTATAAAATCTTGTTGCATGCTCCGGCTTTTGATTTGAGGTCATATTCCCTCAAATCAATATTAACAAAAATAAAGCTAGCATGGATTAAATATGGTTGATATCAACTTCATATAGTATTATTAGGTATTTACATAAATTAAGAATTTGCATATATTAAATGCATAATTTCAGCTTCATGGCGCTGGCTTGCTTTAAGTAAGGTTCTGACATTATGGAAGCATGTGTGGTATAGAATTCAGACTCTAATGTAGCAGTTGTATGCATTATTGGAGAAACGTTGTGGTGAAGCTTCTTTTGAAAGAAACAAAGTTGTGAGGAAGATAATAGAAGATCTTGAAATAAGAGTTTAATTCAAATTATGATTGTTTATATTAGATTAAATTAGATTTATTATTTTGATAAAGTTTTAATTTAGTAGAAGTTCTTTTGATTTTAGATTATTCACTATATATAGAGGACTTATTCATTGTAATATGCACACTTGATTATATGAATAAAACTATTTCTCTTATCCTAAAAATTCTTCTCTTTGATCCCTTTTCTCTTTCATCTTCTTGTTCTTTGTCAAATTAGTACGCTTCTGCGTATGCCTTCATTTCTTGTGTATTTCATATTACGCACATGATTTTGTGACTTCCATCAATTGGTTGTGCTTTAAAATTAGGACCAAGAGAACTTACGGGTGCAGTGGATCTTATTAGCCATTACAAGTTGTTGCCTCACCATGAGTTTTTCTGCAAGAGATCACTCCCCATATCAATTTCTGACTCACATTACCTTCACAATGTGGTTGGAGAGACAGAAATAAGGAAAGGAGAAGGGATGCAATTGGATCAGCTCACTCAGGATACATCTTTTTTACGAGAGACTAATGTTACGATACAGCCATTTGACTTGGATGTTCTCAGAGAAGCCTTTCAATTCAGGGAAATGATTCCAGTTGTACTGCCTCCTGTAAGAAATTCACTGCTTCTGAGGCTTCGACTGAATTCTGAAATTTTGATTCAGCATGTTAAATCCTTCCCCCCTTGTGACTTGAATTTCCATATTTTAGGCTCCTGAACTCGTGCTCTTTGATCTTACTAATATTCATTGCCACATTTTTGCCTCTCTTGGGAGTGCTAATGCGGTATCTTGTGATGCTTTATAGTCTGAGAAGGGTACTCCTGTGGTTACCGGAAAATCTAAAAATGAGTCTAAAGACAAGGAGAAGAAGCATAAAAAGCACAAGGACAGAGATATGGAGAAAGATAAAGAGCACAAGAAGCACAAGCATCGCCATAAAGATCGAAGTAAAGACAAAGAAAAGGAGAGAAAGAAAGATAATAGTGGCCATCGTGATTCTGGCACTGATCACTCAAGGAAACATCATGAGAAGGTTTGTAAATATTTTATTTTGTGATTTTTTTTCTTGTGGAGAGAATTCTATGCTGAAAGCTTCTGGTAATGGGCAAATTTTAGAAATGGATTGCCATATGCTATGAACCACGGTTTTCCTGTGATTTATGTTTTCCCTTGCCTACTGTGGTTATTAAAGTAGTTCTATGTTCAATTAATGAGACCGAAATGAAGATATCTTCTTTAGACACAAGAAGGCAATTTTTTGGGAATGTCGACAAGTCGTGGATTTGATTTGTATCTGGTTCAGTGGTAGCCTTTCTTTTGAACTTTTCTTTAAACCATTTAGACTCTTCTCCTACAGCACGAGTATTCTATCACTGTATGCACTTAATAAAATTCTTTATGATTTTAGAAGAGGAAGCATGGTGGAGATGAAGATATTAATGACATTCACAAACACAAGAAAAGTAAGGTAACAAGGGACAATCAAAACGGTTCCTCTATTCCTTTATTTTTATTTTACTTCGTGTATTCTGAGATATTGTGCAGTGATAATCTCATGGGTTATGTTATTAACCCTTTACCTCCGTTTCCATAATTTCCTTGATTAGTGCCATCTTCTTACGCAATACAATGTTGCAGCATAAGAGCTCAAAGATTGACGAGATGGGTGCAATAAAGGTAGCAGGCTGAAAAGGAGCAAGTGATCTGTTATTGTTTTTTCTGCTCAGATGTAGCAGTTGAGAATTTGAGGGATCTGTTTCTTTCTATTGTCAGATTATCTGAGGTATACATTTAACATATTAATGAAAGTTTAATTTTTCAACAACTTGTATCATTGTCATTCTTCATCCTGCATGGCACAAACTTTTTACTATAGTGCTAACACGTGTTTATACAGATGTTAGTCTTTATTAGGTCATCTTTCTCATCCTACGCTGAAAACCTAATACGAAAAGAAGTGGGGGGGCATCTCCTTTTGATGACGAAGGATAAACTGACACAAAGCAATTTCTATAGGCTTAGTCACGTGTCAAAATGTATTAGTTCTTCTTCTAGGAATGAATAAATGATAGAGTAGCTCACCACCCAAGTAGAAATACCCCATGAATTCAATTATTACCATCCAAAGAAAAATCTAAGCAAATTCAAGAATAAGGAACTGACAACTCATCAAAGAGAGAAGGGTGACACCTTTCAAATAAAAGTAGACTTAATATCAAAATAACAAAAAAATAGCGTTCAAAGTAAAATCAAACGTCATATTTATACTCATTATGGGTGGATGCTACTTAATGTCTGTACATGTATCCTACTAATGACACTTATTTATGAATATAGTCATCCGTTGTGTACAAGAATGGATATCTTAAGATAAATAGGATTTAAGAAAGAGTTTGATTTAGACTAGATTCATTAATTTTGATAACTGTGATTTTGTTATTTTAATGATTGTTATTTACTGCATTCAAAAAATAATTGTTATTTACTAGAAGCTCTATTAGACTTTAAATCTTTGTTCTATAAAGAGGGCCTAGCTTTTACTATTCCACACGACAATATGAATATTGAATGACAGATTTTCCTGTTAAACCTGTCATCTCTCTCTAAGTTTCTGTCCATTTTCTCCTTCTCTCTTCCTATTTTCTCTCATTCTCTTTCGTTGTCACATTCTGCATCAAAAATCATTGGCTGATTGGTTTGAATGTGAGTGAAAATCCCGCATCTCTGAAGATAGAACGCTAAAAATGAGAGCAGTTTGACTTCTCTTCCTTCAAGTTGGTAATTATTAATTAATCACACTCCTGTGAGTCGGATAGGTTTTATGATCTTATCCCTCCTTTTTAATTAGTTTCCTTCTCTGTGCATTCTTCTTATTTGTTTACAGGACTCTGTCCACTCTTTTTTTGCATATCATCTGCAAGTTTTGGAGTTTCTTAGCATGATGCTAGTCATGCCATTCTCTTTTACTAATTGTTGTGGGCTAAAATTGTGATGACTATTTGTATACTTGTGACTGCTTTAACTTCCCTTATGAAGAAGAAGTTGGTACAAGTATTTTGGTACTCCTAAAATTTAACTTGATTTTTAGTTTTTGAAAAATTTCTAATACTACAGAATGATTTTACCGAACTCTTCATGTGTATTATGGGATCTAAGTTCGAACTATTACTGAAGAATTCTTCAAAAACTCTTACGCATACTTGCATAGCAAAAAATTGATTCTGTTTGTAGATAGTATGGGCAATACTGTACAGTGAAGGAAGAACCTTCTATTTCCATCTCAGTTGTAAGTTATGATTAAAATTCCTGGTGAAGTATTTCTCATCAATAAAAAATAACATCAGTCAAAACTTAAGGTGGCTGATTAGTTAACTTGCTG
Organism: Fraxinus ornus; assembly: GCA_903798235.1. Classification (NCBI taxonomy): domain Eukaryota; kingdom Viridiplantae; phylum Streptophyta; class Magnoliopsida; order Lamiales; family Oleaceae; genus Fraxinus; species Fraxinus ornus. The sequence continues at coordinate 2,965 of CAIGRF010071557.1, read as the reverse complement.
TAGCGTGTGAAAACTTTTGTTTACAGGCTATTTTCTTTTGATTGCAACAAATTAGCTTCTTTATGTTACGAAATTGTCTTGCTTTCACCTTCTCTCTCCTTTTGCTGACATTATGCACAGATCTAGTATCATACTTCTCAAATCACTTCTGTGTTATTATTGTTTCATTGTCTTTGCCATGCAGAATTGTTTTTGGGCTTTCTAAAGATTGCCCTAGAAGGTGAACTCACTTGTTGAAGTACACTTTAGTTCGGGGTACAAAATGCTGAAAATTGAACTTTGTTGTATCATAGCAAGAACCCTCGAGATAGTTTAGGCATTAGATATGATTATATGGTACGTAGGCGGACATCATAGCCTATCAATGTTAGATATGCTTGTAGTTTAAATGGTATATTTCAATCAATTCATTGCTCTTGACATCACTTCAACGAAAGAATATCATCAATTTGGATGATGCATGTATGACATCTTATAGTATGTAATATTTGTAGTTTCGTCACATATTTGGTTTAAATGACTCTTTCAATTGCATGGAATATGGCACATGCCTTAAAGCATGGTTTAGAACGAGTTGGCTATAGAATCATTGTGTGGACTATCCTATTATTCTTTCATGTGGTGGAATAGATCCGTCAAAATGATTCTTAGCAACATATTGTTTTGCTAAGAACACATCTCGACCTTCTCATTCAAGTGGGAGCGGTCGATCTCGGGGGGACATGATTATAGCTAACTGCCATTTCAAAAGAATACTAGAAATGAAGAAATCAATTGATAACTTCGGCTTGAAATTGGATGACAAAAATATTTGTAAATCAATTTGGTTTTCAAACTAGATTTCCATTGAAACTGAAACGAACGGAAATATGTGCTCAAGAGTACTCTGCCGGTTTATTAATTGTTATACTAGCTCAGATACAATTTCTTGTTATAGTTGTTAACCTTACAAGTCACCGCCATAAGCAGCCGTTTGGCTCGGCTCGGCTCAGCTCAGGCCCAAAGCAAGTCACTTGCGCATAGGATTTTGAAGGCTTTTGCAATTTGTTTGAGCCACGAGAGAAAAAATGCATTTTTAATTAGTGATTTTTAGAGGATGTGTGGTTAAAAAATAAATTTTTTTTATTTACGTGTGTTATTTTTTTGGAAAATGTGTAATTGAAAATGAGTTTTTAAAAAAATGATTTTTTTATTATTATTATTATTTTTTTTATTAAAAGGGAAGACTTCCTTCAAAATCTTTATTTCCTTATCCAAATATACTCTACTTACTTTTTTTAAATTCACTAATTACAGCCTTTTTTCCAAAAATAAAATAAAATAATAAAATTAAATTAAATCACCAGATTTTCTAATCGAATCTTTTCTTATCGGCTTCACCATTCTTCTTTTCTCTTCTCCTTCACCAGCATCTTCTTTTCAACCATCGACTATTGACATCTTAAGTCTCTACATGAAAACCATAATTTTCTTCAAGAATCGGGTTTGTGATATTGCCATCAATGGAGAATTAAGGTTGTANTTTTGTGATTGTGGTTATGATTGTTCACCTATGACTTTTGATGTAAAGCATTTCGATCCTTTTGTCTCACCGAATATATTGCAAATGAGCTCACATTTAACATGGAGGATAATTTCAGAGTTAGATACTACTCATTTCGATCAAGACTTTATAATGCTCTGTCGAGAGACTGGAAACATACTATATTTCGAGATGATTTTTTTATTAAAGCGTTTCACAAAGTTGAAAAAATTCACTGCCAGGTACTTTAAAATTAAGTTTCTTGTTTTTGTGCTTATTTGCAAGGTAACCTATAATTATCAATGTTATCTATACTTGTAGATGCGGGGAAGTAAGTAACCTATAATCATCGATGTTGTCTATACTTGTCTATGTTCATATGGAATTATACTGTGAAATACTGTATTCATATGGAATTATATAATGATATGGTTGCTGCTACAACTAAACCAACGAGGTTTACTATCCAACCCAACAATTAAAAAACTAAAATAAAAATATGAAAAGTAAACATTTCTTTCTTCATTTACCTAGACAAAATAAGTAGAAAAAATATGTTGAGAGTTGAAAAAATATCAATTGTGAGTGGCAAATTACCAACAATTTCTTCGTTTACACTGATTGAGCACTAAAATTTGCATCAATAAAATATTAATTCTATTGAGCGATAAAAAAGTTCTTTCATGAAAACAGGACCTCATTGGTCAGTTCTAGAAAGACTAAAATTAATTAAACCAACAAGGTTTACTATCCAACCCAATAGTTAAGAAAGACTAAAATAAATAAACGTTTATTTTGTTGATTCACATAGTCAACTTGAGTGGCATAATGCATAAACTAAAATCTTCATAAGTAATTTCTGCCCACTTGAAATTGACAAATAAGTCCAAATTTGAATCCTACATGAAAAAATAATCACAATTATTAGTACGCATAAAAATCACATATTAACGAAAATTGATTTACAAGTGAAAAAAGAAAAAAAGAAAAAAAGACTTACATGTTATGATTGTTTGGACATTGATTAGATCATTTCCATTTTTCTTTGGGTTCTTTGGACATATCCTTTTGTCATGGCCTAATCCTTTGCATAATGCACATTTACGCTTTTTATTTTTCTGTGTCAACTCAATACTTGATTTAAACCTTCTTGAACCAACATGATCTTTATGTTGACATTTTTCATCCTTCTTCCGTCCTTTTGTGATTGAAACATTGGGATCTGATAACACAAATTGAGAACTCTCCTCATTACAAATATTTAGTTCATTTGGAGAACTATCAACAGGAGTCCTTGTTTTAATATTTAAGTTATAAATTTGCTCAGATACTTTTTCAATGGCTTTGATAAATAATTGGTATCCCTCATTTGTTTCGACAGCATGACAAGCTAATTGAGTTGCTTTCCTACACATATGACCAAGTCTTAATGCCTTTGCATGT
>CAIGRF010071553.1:0-18090 GCA_903798235.1 Fraxinus ornus | reverse complement strand
TTTATCAACTACATAAACATTACATCACTAATTATTTAATTAACCAAAAAAATTATATCTTTATTAATAACAAATTAATTATTAAACAAAACTATTAAATATAAACTAAGCAAACGTGCATTGCACGTTGCCACTTTGCTTGCACCTAGTATATATATATGTCAGCATCTAATTGTTGTAAAAACAAATATCCTAAAGATTACTCTACTAATACTATATTTATTGACAATTCCTACTCATTATATAGACGTCGTAATGATGGCATTTTCATTAAAGTTAGAGGCCAAATATTAAATAATCGATGGGTTATACCATATAATCCTTATTTAAATGCAAAATTTGATTGTCATATTAATGTCGAAGTATGTTATTCTATTAAATTAGTAAAATATTTATAGAAATACGTTTATAAAAGACACGATCGCATTAATTTTTCCCCACCTGAAGTTATGTGGAATTTTTTTTCTTTTCACTTATCGAAAATTTATCCAACTGTTTATACTTTACAACTAAACCTCAAGATCATCAATATATAACGTACAATAATAAAGATAGTATGTCCAATGTTATTGGAAATGAGTCTGCGAAAAGAATAATGTTAACTGAATTTTTTCGAATGAATGAAGCGAACGAATTTGCTCGAACCTTAGTGTACCGAGATTTTCCAATTCAATTTGTGTGGAATGCGAACAGAAAAAGTTGGACACCTAGAAAGCAGCATACTGTTATAGGACGAATCGTGGCAATTAATTCATCTGAAAGAGAACACTATTTCCTTCGTATTCTTCTTAATCATATTAGAGGTGTAACATCATTCGATAATTTACGAAGTTCGAATGGAACAACTGTTGCAACATATCGAGAAACAACACTTCTACATGGTTTCCTAATTGGTGATAATCATTGCAAAAAATGTTTATCTGAAACTATTTTGTACGAAATGTCTGTTTCTTTAAGACGCTTGTTTGCTACACTTTTAATGTTATGTAGTCCTCATACTCCAAATTTGTTATGGAATAAATATAAGTCCTGCATGATTGATGATTATGTGCATCAAAATATACATGTTCAGATTGTTGAATTACAAACTTTAGAAGACATAAATTCTATATTGGAATCATTCGGAAAAACGATAAATGATTACGGAATAGTCTAATTCGATGTACATTTGAATGAATATAAAAAATTGACAAGAATGTTTGCCGAAGAAAAAATGTATTGTGGTCCTGAAGGAACACTTCCTTTTGCAAACACATTAAATAGAGAACAACGATTTGCATACGATATAATTATGGAGAAAGTGTCTAAATTGCACAGTGCTTTCTTCATTGACGGCCCAGGAGGCACATGTAAGACTTTTTTATACAAAGTATTACTAAATGATATACGATATCAAAATTTCATTGGTTTAGCAACTGCATCCTCCGGAGTACCTGCATCGTTGTTGCCTGGAGGACGTACAACCCATTCACGATTTAAAATTCAGTTAGAAACAATAGGTACAATAAATTGCTCTGTTAATAAACAATCAGCTTTAGAAAGTCTGTTAAAATTATCTCAGTTAATAATTTGGGATGAAGTACCTATGGTACATCACTGTGCTATTGAAGCTGTAGATAAAATGTTTAAAGATATTACTGATTCAAATTCGCCTTTCAGTGGGAAAGTAATTGTTTTCAGTGGGGATTTCCGTCAAATTCTACCAGTTATACCAAAAGATAGAAAAGAAGACATAATTAAAGCTAGCTTAGTATTTTCAGAACTCTGGCCGTCATTCATACATTTACCATTAGTTAAAAACATGAGAGCAAAGTTAGATCCTATATTCTGTAATTATTTAATTAGAATTGGAAATAGAATAGAAGAAGAACACAATTGCAAATGTATTATGCTTCCGACTAATATACTTTTACCATTCGAAAATGAAATTACATATTTAAAAGTTTTAAATCAACATGTCTTTCCAAATATAGCAACTTACGTTGAAAATTTACATTCTATGGTAAATCGAGTTATTCTTACCCCTACAAACGACTGTGTTGACTACATTAACAAATTTTTACTTGAGCAAATCCCAAGTGAGTTGTTTGTTCGCTATAGTTTCAATGAAGCACTTGACATGTCGGAACAGAGTTTGTAAGAAGATTTTTAAATACATTAACACCAAACGGTATCCCACCCCATGAATTGAACCTTAAAGTAAATTATCCTATAATATTATTACTTAAAGTAACAGTTGCTCCGTGGCGCAAGGAGTCTAGTCTCTCTGTGCGAGTTAGCATCTCCGTGCGCCACGGAAAATAAGCCCAAATCCTACCTGTCCAAATATAAACAAAATACTCGATCATTTGAGCAAACCTTAATTCGCCCCCCAACTCTCTCTCTCTCTCTAAAAAATCAAAGTCGTTCTTCTCTTTCTAGACAAAACCCCCAAATCTCTCGATTGGAAACCCCAAATTGTTCAGAGAGAACAACAAATCCATGTCTCCACGACTGAACCAAACTGCAAGAAGGTGTGGAAATCTGCAAAAAGAACTTCCTCTATCAACCAAAGAAGTTCCCGTATCGAAGATGAAATGAAAAACTAAGTATTATTACGAGGTTTCTTTTGTAAGTTTTTCTTTTGTTTTTCTTTAATCACCAAATACCAAAACACCCGGGGCGAAATTCAAATTACCAAACTTTTTGACAACCAGAACAATTTCTTCCAACAACAACAACAATGGCAAGAAGACAAAGTGTACACCTTAATTGACACATTCCTATGTGTCTAAAATTTGACAGTTTATTGAAAAAACGTGTTATCGAGATCAATGTACCAAAATCTGCTAACTCACATGGATGTAAACCAATGTGCCAATCTTTATGTACATGTATCATGGTTCTCCGGAAAAATAGGTCAAAAAGACACTTAATCACACATTTTTAAGCCATTTCTTTTTTTAAATTCTTTTTTCTTACGTAACAGTGTTCAATCCAACCTAATCCTCGTCGTCAAACATGTACCAAAATCTGCTAACTCACATGGATGTAAACTAATGTGTCAATCTTTATGTACATGTATCATGATTCTCCGAAAAAATAGGTCAAAAGACACTTAATCACACACTTTTAAGCCGTTTCTTTTTTAAAATTCTTTTTTCTTATGTAACAGTGTTCAATCCAACCTAATCCTCGTCGCCAAACATGTAAGCAGCTTACATCATCTCTAATTGTATTATGAATAATGTTATTTGTACATAAGGAGTTGAATAATGATTTACATACAAATGAGGTGTCAAAAAGAGAATGAAGAAGTTATTTGATTGAAAAAAAATTGATCCAAACATGTCTCATCACATCATGTGTATATAAATCATGTACATGTAGCACAACCGTTGCATTATACATGTCAGAACTTTAGCACCGAAAGTCCCACGAGCAGCATTGCGTGCACTGGAAAGAAAAGGGGAGAGAAAGGAACGAACATTTGCATTAAATTTTCAAACAAAAATAGGATATTTGTTTGTTGATTGACTCACCTAACATCTACGATCAATATATGGACACGGTAAGAAGTCAATTGTTGAATAATGAACCCTATTACCTTAACTGAAAAGATAGCATGATGGAAATCATGAATTCGTGCTCCCCATGCAACTCTCCATATATAGACAAGAAAAAATGCATGTTATATTTCATACACATTAAGTAATATGATCACGTGACAGGTGTAAAATTATTATTCATTGATAAAATGTCATGCATATAACTATAGACACATGTAAACACATATTCCTCTGCCGTAATTGTTGACTAACGAACTGTATCACCTTCAATTTGCATGTCTAGCACCAATATGTCACTTTTCCATATGTGTCCATGTGTAAAAAATTATACATTCGTTCGAGGCATTTTCCATATGTCTACATCCATTACATTTACAAAATTCTCCATAGGAAACCACTTTCCTTACTTATTCTCACAATTACAAGTAGTATAAAGAAAGAGTCCACGATTTCTACATTTCGCCACAAACTTGAGTTTTTGAATTACTTTCGCTCCATCTCTCCACAGTTGCAGTGATTGCCGACCGACCTCCCTTCTACAATCAGGTAAGTTTTTATTCACTACATATTTTACGCTAACACATATCTTTTAATTATAATATTGATATAAAAAGGTTCTTCCATACATGTTTTTTTGATAGTTTTTTCCATACTACAGTGACGTTGAAAATTTAGAAAAGATGGATTTCAATATGTCTATTAATGAACAACATAGTATCGATACAGAAAATATTTTTCAACATCAAGCTATTGCCGAAGTTGCAATAGAACCAAATGTTCATTCCATCTGCCATTAACAAACCCGACGACAGACATATATGATGAAAATAACTCAAATTCGACAATTTAATCGTCGTAAACGAATAAATACCTCTACGTTGTTAGATTGAAATAATTTTGTTTGTCCGTAAGTAGCTGATTCTAACGATCCCACAAAATTCCTTCAATCCGAAATTCTTATTCCAAATCAGGAATCAAGTATACTATTTGCCGAATCACAAAAACGTTTCGATTTATCCAACATCCCAATTACTTCAAAATTTCTATACCAGATTCACCTATCGAATTATATGATTTGTTTACATCTACCAAATGTACATGTATGGACTTCAAAAAGCTTTCATGCGGGTATAACAATCATTTTGTGTTCACTTCATTTGGTGTAAAATACGATAAGATCTTTTCAAAGCGTACAAATGTATTTATACATTTAGAGTTCAAGGACAAGTGTACCATTATATAAATCAACTTATTCCAAAAGACAATATTCCCACTTATATGCAATTATATTTTATGATACAGATAATGAAGTTGAAAATTACAAAAAAATTCATCGAACCTACTTTGATTATATTAATGGAAATTCTTAAAAGGTACCCATATACTAGATTTTTTAGATCTTTAAGTAATATGACTAATTTGGAAGACCATCAAATCCAAATAAGATGTGATCCAAGTCTTGATCAAAGAATTTTCAATACTCCTTCAACATCTCAAGTAGTTGCCATATGGGTTGACGATAATGACACCGTAAACATTCGTACTCGTGATATTACTATCTATGGGCCGTTTAGCTTTTGCATATTAGTAAATAGAAAATANAATGGAGAGACAAGAGGATACAAAATTGGACGAAAAATTGTTTTACCTCAATCTTTTACATGTGGACCTAGAGATATGTTAAGGAGATATATGGATGTGATTGCTATTGTACAACGTTATGGAAAATCAAATATATTTTCAACTATAACCTGTAATCCAAATTGACCAGAAATTAAACAAGAATTAAAACACAACGATGAAGTTCAAAATCGACTGGAGGTAGTCGTGCATATATTCAAAGCAAAATTAGAGGAGCTAAAAAATGATCTATACAAAGAGCAACTATTTGGTCATATTATTGCTCATATATATATGATTGAATTAATAAAAAAAAAAAAGGCTTCCTCATGCACATTTATTATTAATTTTTAATGCAGTTAATAAAATTTCTTGTACTGATCAAGTTGATAGGATAGTATAGTGCGAAATTTCAGATAAGAATACATACTCACACCTTTACGCAGTTATTATAAAGCACAACATGCACGGTTGTTGTGGAAAGTTAAATCCAAAATATATATATATACATATTAGCATCTAATTGTTGTAAAAACAAATATCCTAAAGATTACTCTACTAATAATATATTTACTGACAATTCCTACTCATTATATAGGTGTCGTAATGATGGCATTTTCATTAAAGTTAGAGGTCAAATGTTAAATAATCGATGGGTTATACCATATAATCCTTATTTAAATGCAAAATTTGATTGTCATATTAATGTCGAAGTATGTTATTCTATTAAAATAGTAAAATATTTATACAAATACGTTTATAAAAGACGCGATCGCATTAATTTTTCCGTTTCTGTTGACAAAAAAAACCAAATAAGGAGATCGACGAAATTTCTGCTTACCAATCTGCTAGATGGATATCCCCACCTGAAGTTATGTGAAAAAAAATTTATTTTCACTTATTAAAAATTTATCCAACTGTTTATACGTTACAACTACACCTTCAAGATTATCAATATATAACGTACAATAATAAAGATAGTATGTCCAATGTTATTGGAAATGAGTATACGAAAAGAACAATGTTAACTAAATTTTTTCGAATGAATGAAGCGAACGAATTTGCTCGAACGTTACTATACCGAGATTTTCCAATTCAACTTGTGTGGAATGCGAGCAGAAAAAGTTGGACACCTAGAAAGCAGCATACTGTTATAGGACGAATCGTGGCAGTTAATCCATCTGAAAGAGAACGTTATTTCCTTCGTATTCTTCTTAATCATATTAGAGGTGCAACATCATTCGATAATTTACGAAATTCGAATGGAACAACTGTTGCTACATATCGAGAAACAACACTTCTACATGGTTTCCTAATTGGTGATAATCATTGCGAAGAATGTTTATCTAAAACTATTTTGTATGAAATGTCTGTTTCTTTAAGACGCTTGTTTGCTACACTTTTAATGTTATGTAGTCCTCATTATCCAAATTTGTTATGGAATAAATATAAGTCCTACATGATTGATGATTATGTGCATCAAAATATACATGTTCAGATTGCTGAATTACAAACTTTAGAAGACATAAATTCTATATTGGAATCATTAGGAAAAACGATAAATGATTACGGAATAGTCCAATTCGCTGTACATATGAATGAATCTCAGAAATTGACAAGAATGTTTGCCGAAGAAAAAATGTATTGTGGTTCTGAGGGAACACTTCCTTTTGCAAACGCATTAAATAGAGAACAACGATTTGCATACGATATAATTATGGAGAAAGTGTCTAAATTGCACGGTGCTTTCGTCATTGACGGCCCAGGAGGCACAGGTAAGAGTTTTTTTATATAAGGTATTACTAAATGATATACGAAATCAAAATTTCATTGGTTTAGCAACTGCATCCTCCGGAGTACCTGCATCGTTGTTGCCTGGAGGACGTACAACCCATTCACGATTTAAAATTCAGTTAGAAACAATAGGTACAATAAATTGCTCTGTTAATAAACAATCAGCTTTAGAAAGTCTGTTAAAATTATCTCAGTTAATAATTTGGGATGAAGTACCTATGGTACATCACTGTGCTATTGAAGCTGTAGATAAAATGTTTAAAGATATTACTGATTCAAATTCGCCTTTAGTGGGGATTTCCATCAAATTCTACCAGTTATACCAAAAGGTAGAAAAGAAGACATAATTAAAGCTAGCTTAGTATTTTCAGAACTCTGGCCGTCATTCATACATTTACCATTAGTTAAAAATATGAGAGCAAAGTTAGATCCTATATTTTGTAATTATTTAATTAGATTGGAAATAGAATAGAAGAAGAACACAATTGCAAATGTATTATGCTTCCGACTAATATACTTTTACCATTCGAAAATGAAATTACATATTTAAAAGTTTTAATTCAACATGTCTTTCCAAATATAGCAACTTACGCTGAAAATTTACATTCTATGGTAAATCGAGTTATTCTTACCCCTACAAACGACTGTGTTGACTACATTTACAAATTTTTACTTGAGCAAATCCCAAGTGAGTTGTTTGTTCACTATAGTTTCAACGAAGCACTTGACATGTCGGTACAGAGTTTGCAAGAAGATTTTTAAATACATTAACACCAAACGGTATCCCACCCCATGAATTGAACCTTAAAGTAAATTATACTATAATATTATTACTTAAAGTAACAGTTGCTTCGTGGCGCACGGAGTCTAGTCTCTCTGTGCGGCACGGAGAGTTGCTCCGTGGCGCACGGAGAGTTGGTATCTCCGTGCACCACGGAAAATAAGCCCAAATCCTACCTGTCCAAATATAAACAAAATACTCGATCATTTGAGCAAACCCTAATTCGCCCCCCAACTCTCTCTCTCTAAAAAATCAAAGTCATTCTCCTCTTTCTAGACAAAACCCCCAAATCTCTCGATTGGAAACCCCAAATTGTTCAAAGAGAACAACAAATCCATGCCTCCACGACTGAACCAAATTGCAAGAAGGTGTGGAAATCTGCAAAAAGAACTTCCTCTACCAACCAAAGAAGTTCACGTATCGAAGATGAAATGAAAAATTAAGTATTATTACGAGGTTTCTTTGGTAAGTTTTTCTTTAATCACCAAATACCAAAACACCCGGGGCGAAATTCAAATTACCAAACTTCTTGACAACCAGAACAATTTCTTCCAACAACAACAACAATGGCAAGAAGACAAAGTGTACACCTTAATTGACACATTCTTATGTGTCTAAAATCTGACAATTTATTGAAAAAACGTGTTGTCGAGATCAATGTACCAAAATCTGCTAACTCACATGGATGTAAACCAATGTGCCAATCTTTATGTACATGTATCATGATTCTCTGGAAAAATAGGTCAAAAAGACACTTAATCACACACTTTTAAGCCGTTTCTTTTTTTAAATTCTTTTTTCTTACGTAACAGTTTTCAATCCAACCTAATCCTCGTCACCAAACATGTACCAAAATTTGCTAACTCACATAGATGTAAACCAATGTGTCAATCTTTATGTACATGTACCATGGTTCTCCGAAAAAAATAGGTCAAAAAGACACTTAATCACACACTTTTAAGCCGTTTCTTTTTTTAAATTCTTTTTTCTTATGTAACAGTGTTCAATCCAACCTAATCCTCGTCGCCAAACATGTAAGCATCTTACATCATCTCTAATTGTATTATGAATAATGTTATTTGTACATAAGGAGTTGCATAATGATTTATATACAAATGAGGTGTCAAAAAGAGAGTGAAGAAGTTATTTGATTGAAAAAAAATTGATCCAAACATGTCTCATCACATCATGTGTATATAAATCGTGTATATGTAGCACAACCGTTGCATTATACATGTCAGAACTTTAGCACCGAAAGTCCCACGAGCAGCATTGCGTGCACTGGAAAGAAAAGGGGAGAGAAAGGAACGAACATTTGCATTAAATTTTCAAACAAAAACAGATGAAGAAGCTGGAAGACTTACCATGATTAGCCTATTGTAATCGCACAATATTGTCTGCTCCCTATTTGCTGTTATAAATGAAATTCTCCCGAGAAAGAAATAGCTAAATAACATCCTTGCCGACCATACTAATGAGCTCTCCCTTTGCCGCTTCCATTACTACTTTAAAGTCTATCTGTTGATACCTTCCCCTGAAATCCAGCCAGAAAAATTGAGATCATATAAATGACTAGTCAGTATAATCCACACGATTTCAGCTTATTTTTTAATCTACGATCCAACGATCCCTACAATACATGCATTAGTGTCGACCTCTGAGAGAGATTCCATATAAAGAGCAGTCGACCCTAAGAGTGGCGTTCTGGAAAAATGTTCCATCTTTGACACCATTTCTCGATTTTAAAGAATCATTTAAACCCTCTACTTCGTGCAAAGATAATATTACAGCATTGTGTTTTTCAAGTTAAAAGCAAATCTAGGTTACACTCAAAATGATAAATAATGTTAGTGTTCAGGACAAGAAAAAATTAAGGACCATTGATCAAACCATGTACTAATTTTGTTGCCACATTACCAAAAATGAGTTCTTGACCAAACAGCAGCAGGAAAGGCCGGGCTAGCAAGTCCATGCAGTATCCTCGCAATTGCTCGGGGGGTAAATTTCGCTTGTGAATTACTCTGAAGAAATACCTAAGGCATCAAAAGAGGATAATTTTTTTTACAATTTTGGTCAATTTCATTTTAGCAAGAAGCAAGTTGTAACCTTTGAAAATTTGTACCTTTATATCAGCCCGCAAAAATGGACTGCAAATAAAAATGATGTTTTAATTAGTACAATCAAATAATACCTAGAGAGATTAAAATACTTGGTGCAATATATATACATAGGCAACCCACACTTCCATATTTATATCCGCTCGTCGAGGCATAGCAGGAATATTAGAGCTCAGCAATAGATCCCAGCTATATATTATGCAATGAATTAAAATACTTGGTGCAATATATATACATAGGCAACCCACACTTTCATATTTATATCCGCTAGTCGAGGCACAGCAGGAATATTAGAGCTCAGCAATAGATCCCAGCTATATATTATGCAATGAAAGCTTAACCATTTTCTGTTGTTGCCTTGTTGGAGCATGTTTACCTAAGCTTAAACAGTTGACTTGTAAGGTATTTTTTTTTTTTAAAAAAAGGCAAGTTACTTATTTTAATCAGTAATTACTCTCAAAATAAGTAACTTTGGATACACTTGTTTGGAAACTTGATTAGCTCTTATTTATTTTTAAGCCCAAGCATATGAGCTCCAACCATAAGTTCACTGTGAATTGTGTAATTATAGAACAAACATTTCAACCTGTTTTGACCCATCTGATTAGGAACATCAACATCAGCATCCCCGTTAAAGTACTGTTGAATCTTCCTTTGTAAGCAAGAAGTATGTTGGTTTTCTTGGCAGCTGTTCACTTTATCACACACTTTTGCAGCAAAAACAGCAGCATTAAACATTGCATCTATCTTCCGCACCTATGTCAATCAAAGTCAATATACATGTTACTACGTGCTTGTTTTAAACATCGAATCCCACCGAATGCGTGGATAATAAGTTGGATAAAAAGTATGTTTGACCGGTTTAAATTCTAGGCTCTGTTTGAGCTACATTTTTCTTCTCTAAAAATGAAAAATATTTCACATCAAACCATCAATTTTAAATTTCTATCTCTTGTGTGGGGCCAATAACGACTATATTTTCATTGTCATTCTAGAAAAAGGTGACTCAAACGGGGCCATAATATAAGTTTTACCAAACATGCACCATGAATATCCCCTCTTCCCCCACAAAAAGAGAAGAAGAAATTACAAAAAATAATGACATAAAGGAAAGCCAATCACCTTACAGGTCTCGATCTCCGATAACCACTTTGTAAGGCTTGTTGCCAAAGAACAGATATCTTCCGGGACATTAATAATGGTATAACAATAGGCTGGATCCTTCAAATCATATGTGATTTCCCCCTTCAACTAATGCAAGCAATACAGAAAATTCTGTGAGTTAGTAAATTCATAATCAATCGGAGAATACAACATGGTTCTTTTCCCAATTAGTTCAACGAGTATAATACAATTAAGTGATTAGGACCCTGCCAAACATTATATTACCATAATTTTCATTGTACTTCAACTCATAAAATGCAAAATATTGAAGCAGCATTGCAATTTTAAATCATATTCCGCCAATGTCAGAGAAAAATGATTAGAAGCTTGAATTTTTGGAAATTGACAGAGTATGGCATAAATCATGTTCTAAAGACAGCAAAAGTTGGAAGAGAGAATCTTATGGTTCTTAATACGACAAAAAAACAAGTAACTTTTTGCTTCGATAACTTCTTTTCTTACATTTGAGTAAAAAGGTTACTTATCATAAAAGCACCTTAATCTTACTGTCAAAAGTAACTTATCTAACTTAATCCAATAAGAAATTAATTATTTCAAGACTTACTTATTTTGCTTATAGGAAAACATTTTAAGCTTAGCTAAACATGCTCTATCTGTCTAACCTCCTACTATACAAGTTCTACCTCTTCAATCAAATCATGAACAGGGATAAAAACTTGACCTTCGACTTCAAATGGATTAAAGGGAGACCAATAACTTCATAAAGCTCTATATGAATAGATAGTTCAACAAGTGGCTAGTAGAAATGAGTTTGAAAGAACAGAAATCTCGCAAAATATTATTCCAAATTGGAATGTGAAAAGCTTGGACGAGTCAAAACATTCTCACCTTTAGACTCTGCAAGTGATTTGTAAGGTCAATAGCCTGCATTCTGATGCTATTTGCCACAGATGGTATGTCAAATACATATTGCCCATCTTTCATTTCAGACCTGAAAAGTTTGTAAAGCATAAGCAGAGCAATTAAGAATTTTAAGAACAAATTTCATAGTTCGTGGTAGCATGGAATAAAAAATAGTTCTCACTTCTTCAGAATTGCTGCAACCACAATATCTTTAGCAGCAAAAAGTGCTGGCGAAGTCTGCAGTAAGACAAATCATTAAAATCTTCAAGCGGAGATGATTATCAAAACTTGAAAGAATAAGATAAGTTTGCATCTGAATTTGTGTAACTTTTTAAGCCGCAATCTTGGATAGGACTAGACACTATAGTGATAACTTCTTTTCTTCTTTAATACTATCTGGTACTATTCAATTCTCCTTACTAAACATGCCATTATAGTTTAAGACAATACTTAAATGATATGCATGTGGCCCTATCTAACAATTTAAGATTTTGGATCAAATGGTTCAACGTGGTATCAGAGCACGCAAATGTCCTAGGTTCAAGTTGCACCGTCACTCATTTAAATGAATTATGCACGTGATAGGCTTTGACGGGAAAAAATGAACCCCGTCTATACGTGAGGCTTGTTGCAAATTTAACAATTTAAACATTTAGATCAAGTAATTCAACAGAGAACAACAACATAAACTAAACGTCCAGAGAATAGAAATTTATCCCCCATAAAAAACATAACGCACCTTATGGAAATTTATAGTACATGTTACATTTATCTGGGGAAGCAATTGAAGGTATTGCACTTCACCCAACTCCAACTGTGTCAAAATAGTTAGCATCACCTACAAGGCAAGAAAAATCAGTAGTTCAACATCATGAGGCAAAATATCTAGACATAAGAAATTCATTTATGATTTTATACCATAAATTTCTATAATATACAAACTGAAACAAAGTACTTAGGTTGATAATCAAAGTTTAATTTTTTTGACAGGAAGATGAAGGCTTGTAAGGAAGCACACAAACTTTATTCAAAAGCAGCAACTTGACCGACCTCTTCTTTCATGTCAAATTTACGAGATGCTGTTTCTTTGACTAACGAACAAGTATCATTGGCTGCACTTCTGTTGCTCATAAAAACATGAGAGAGTAACAAATTTACAGCATATGCATCTACGCCATCACTGAAAAAAATAATGTTTTTAGCAAATTCTGTATCTTCAATCCCACAAATGAGAGGCTAGATAGAAATGGCATTTGGGTTACCTGTACATCAAACTCCGAAGCTTGAAATATGTGACATCATCAAAAAGCAGATGGCAATAAGAAAATCTACCATCACGTCCAGCACGACCTATCTCCTGCATGAATTATTTAATATTTTTAAGTCTACAATTTATTTTATTTTATTTTATTTTTATTTTTTCGTGGTTGGGGAGGGGAAGGACACACCTAACGAAACTGCTAATAATTAGGAAAAAATTATAAAAAAGAAATTTGACCTGTACATACTCTTCCAAACTTTCGGGTAAGCTATAGTGAATTACCTGAAACAGCGGCATTTTAGAGCTTTAGCAGTCCATAAATGCCACAGAGAAGACAAATGCATAAACTCAAACTCATTAAAAGATTCGTGGATACATTCCTTCAGGGTGATTTCTTAGGTGCAAGATGCAAATTAAATGTTATTGTTATCCTCTGAAATATTTTTAAGACCAATCAATTCTGAATGTTTAATGAAAATTAAATAAATGATATGAAATATGAACACGAGGTTTTCTTACAGCTCCAACATCACTTTTGTCGAGTCCCATGCCAAATGCCACAGTTGCAACCACCTTTGAGAACAAAATAATGCATGTCAGTGAACCCAAGATTTTAATTTCCATAATTCATCAAGGAGATAATCACACCTATGAAATTATACAAATATAAAAAAAAAAATTAAATAAATAATGATCCCAGTAACTTCCTTACCACTCTTATCCTATTAGAACAAAACAATTCCTGAATGCGGTTCCTATCTTTAGCAGGAATGGCACTGTGGTAACTCTGAGAAACATACAGAACTTCATCAATATTTCCAATATAAAAAACAAAGAACT
Organism: Fraxinus ornus; assembly: GCA_903798235.1. Lineage (NCBI taxonomy): Eukaryota > Viridiplantae > Streptophyta > Magnoliopsida > Lamiales > Oleaceae > Fraxinus > Fraxinus ornus. The sequence continues at coordinate 4,101 of CAIGRF010071553.1, read as the reverse complement.
GCAGTAAGAGAACAAAAAGCTTGCATCATTCAAATAAACTGAGACTACAAATGCTATACAAACCTTAGCTGAGATGTTGTTATCACATAGATATTTGCTTATCATGTCAGTTTCAGACTGCACCAAATTGTAGGACACAAAGTTACTATAAAGTCAAAATCACAAGAGTAAAGAGATAGTAATCTGGTCCAAGTTTACATATTCATCATTTTCAGAAGAATTAAAACCATGGTATACCTGAAATTTACAGTAAATAATGAGGCTTTTGATATCCAAAAAGGGAGAAGACTTCAGCAATGCCACCAAATCTTTCATCCTGACATTGTTAATAGAATATTGAGATATTAAAATTCAATACAAGAAATTTGACAAAGTGTGTGTGTGTACACTAACCTATTCCTGCTCATAGACACCGATAAATGCAGATTATCCCTTAATTGGGCTGACTGAATGAGATTTGTGGGAGTAATCTCTAAAGCGTGCATTATGTCATGCAAAGTTTTGGTTGTTGCAGTTGCAGTCATAGCTAGAATGCATCCAGCATTAAGCCTCCCACGTAGCAAGGAGGCTCTAATCCTCATATACGAAGGTCGAAAATTATGTGACCTGTCAAAATTTTTAGGTTTCAGAAAATTATGAAACTTCATACAGTGATAATGAGTTTGGCATATTGCGGTCGATGTGAAGGAAACTCTTAAGATCCAATTCACAAGCTGATAAAACTGGGAAGAAAATAATCCTACAAATGCTCACCATTCAGAAACACAGTGGGCTTCATCAACAACCACGAGAGATACTAGTTGACTGCCAGAAAATATGGATAGGAATTCTGCATTCATAAACCTCTCTGGTGAAACAAAAAGAACCTGAACATGAACCGAGAAGATTTCTTAGTGTTTAGGTACATATCTAAAGGATAAAGTGAGTGCTTATCACATTTCAACAAAAAATCCATCAAAAGATCCATAATGGTGTGAAATGGTCTTAACAGAACCAACGATCACAAAGCAGATTCGCTGATTTAGATGCATTTACGTAAACATGAAAAAAAACCGTTTTGTTGCAATCAAGGGCTTAAGTTAACCTTTATTGCCCCTTCTTGTAGTAACCTGAGGATTTTTGCAGCCTCCTCGGGTGTCTGAAACAGCCATCAAAATAACATCAAATTTATAAAAATAATCATAGAGGGAGAAAAATGCATGCGTATCCATCGACGCTGAGAGAGAAAATACCTGGCTGCTACACAAAAGACCACCTGGAATTGAAGGAGGCAGCTGTTTAAGTTGATCGATCATCAAAGCCACTAAAGGACTCACCACAAGGGTGACTCCCGGTAAGATCAACGCAGGCAACTGATAACAGAGCGACTTGCCAGAACCCGTTGGCAAAACCAGCATTGTTGATTTCCCAGAGAGCACCATCTTTATTGCCTCCAACTGACCATTCCTAAATGAATTATACCCATGTGTGAACTTTAATAACTTCTCCAAGTTTTCATCAGAGGCCTCGTTTCTTACACTTTTCACAGCCTCCTCAGTCGATTCACTAGCAAAATCCATACTTTCCTCTCTCTCTCCAATCTCCAAAACCAAACCCTCTTCATCGAGAATCTCACCACTTTCCTTTCCTTCATTTCCAACTCTCAGCTTCTTTTTAAAATATCTTGAAAATTTTCTACGCCCACTATATGCACTGAAGTTCTTTCTTTTATTCTTAAAGGCAAACTTTTTCCTCCCATAGCCATTTATATTAAGCTTCACAAAATTACCTTCGGTAACACGTTTAGGCTTGTTCACATTCATTGTGGAAGAAACATTAGAACCAATCAAATTAAGATGTTTCCTCACCTTTTCGGAAGAAATTCCTTTGCTAACAGCTTCATTTTTCACTTCTCGCAGGTCAGCATTTTGCACATGAATTTCACTTTTAGTATCAGTTGGAAAATCCTTTTCACTGGGCTCAAAAATGAGATTTTTATTCTGGGATTTATTGGAAAAAGATGCGAATTTCGACAAGCAATGGCTGCCGGGTAAAAGAGTATCAGAGGCATTATGATAATTTTGGTGTTGTGTTGAAGTATGGATTTGAAAAGGTAAATTGGAGAAATTTGGTGGAGGGATCTGGGCATGGCTTCGAAATGAGTCTATAATGGGAGGTTTTGGGTCGGGTTCTGTGATGGGTTTTAAGTTTTTGGTGGAGAGTTTGAGTTTTAAAACTGGCCGGGAAGTGGTGGGGTCGGCGGCTTTAATTTTGGTTCTTGATCGGATGGTAGATAGACAGGTGGGTCGCGGTGGTGGCACTGCCGGCAGAGGAGGCGTACGTGACGGAGGTGGTGAGTGACGTGGCGGTGTGGCGGAGATATGAGAGCCGTCGGAATCGGTGTCGGAATCCATGGCGATAATTAAGATCTAGAGTGTCTGTGTTTTCGCGCCGGCAAGGGTATAGTTTTTTTGTACTTTCCCGCCTCATTTGTGTTGGTAAGGTTCTTTTCGTGGGTTAATTATTCCATGGGTGATTGAACTTTGCCAAATATTACTATGAACTTAAAAATATATGTTAATGGTCACCGAATTATGTCAAATGTTACTGCTTAATAACTAATTTTAAAAATGTATCTATATGATTACTGAATCGTGCACCATGTTACTCATCCATCACTTACGTGTGAAAATCCGTTAGATTCAACAAATAGTATTGCCTTGAGTGATAGATGAATAACACGGTATATAATTCAGTGATCATTGAGATTCGTTTTTTATTTATTTATTAAGTAGTAACACTTCGCATAATTCAGTGACAATTGAGATACATTTTTAAATTCAACTATTAAATCTTTCAAATCCACTTTTGTGAAAGAAGAAACCAAATAAAATGAAGAAAAAAAAGGTAACAAAAAATGAGAGACCTATAAATCGAAAAAATAAAAATAGGGCTGTTGTTGATGTCTATTATGAAATAAATGGATGATACTAGTCTTCAACTGAAAGTTTTACTACCCAAATAGAGGATATACAATGCTAAATTGGATCTGAATGATTTATTTAGTTATTAAATTCCCGACTAGCATATCCCCTTCATCGGCAACTACCGTTTCATTTATTTGATTTACCGGATTGCTCAGTTCACTGGCCATTTATTGTTGTTGTTTTCGATCTTTTTGTTGTTGTGCTTCATTTGTACTGGACTATGACAATTGCTACTACTTAATAATTGAACTTAAAAAGGTATCTTAATGATCACTAAACTATATATAGTGTAACCCATCAATCACAAAGTTAACGCTGTTTATTAAACCTAACAGATTTTCCAACTTGAGTGATGGATGGATAACATGGTGCATAATTCAGTGATCATATAGATACATTTTAAAGTTTAGTTATGAAGTAATAATACTCGACAAAGTTCGGTGACCATTGAAATATATTTTTAAATTCAATTATTAAGTAGTAATACTTTGACAAAGTTTAATGTACATTCAAATAACTAACCTTTCTTTTTGCTATTTTAGGGTGAACGATGGACTTTTTGGTCACAGCGGGTAAAATAGGCGAAATACGTTGAGTTGATTTGTTAGTTTAAAAGATTATGTCAAATTCATGACTAATCTACTTAGGTTTTGATAACTAGTTTCAAGGTTGTGTATAGGAAAAAGGTTGCAATAGATTAAGTGCCTGTTTGGGAGAATTTTTTTGAAGATTTTAAGAGTTTTATTGACCGTTGATGTGGACAAATGGGTCAAATTTTGCCGCAACTCTTGATTTCATTATTTTATAAAAAGGACAAGAACTAATGAAATAGTTACACATGTTAAATGTTAGAATTATTTGTACACATTTCTTCAGCCATCGTTTTTACTATTCTTGGAGAGCGAATTTGTCAGATGTCAATGGTAAGAAAAACGATAAAAATTGCTTAAGAATTGCTCCCAGACTGGGCCTAAGCCTCTCTTTTGACGATTTTTTTTTTTTTTTTGGCTGCAAAACTTCTACGGCGAAAGTGGGCTCTTGAGTGATGAAATGAAGTCTTATTGATTGCTATAAGTTGTCCATTTACTCTTTTTTTAATGCAAAATTCTTTGTTTTCAAAACTACCCTCAAAATT
>CAIGRF010071533.1:10000-13947 GCA_903798235.1 Fraxinus ornus | reverse complement strand
TCAGCACCTTGACCACCTCGATCTCCATCATTTATCTTGATCTTTTTTAGGGTAGATTAGGGTTTCTTTTTAGTTTGCCTATATAGATTTATTATACAACAAATTGTCATTATATGAGAGATTAATTAAAAAGTTCAAGCCTTGGTTCTTGATTCAAGAAATCATTTAGTCAATTTATTTGATTTTAAGTTTTTTGGAACTCGTATCAAATCTTGTATGGGTTTCAGGGTACATCTTGCAACAAGGTTCACATGAATTGGTGTCAGAGCTTTGGCTCTAAAATCAGCTTTTTGTTCTTAATCTTTCTTTTGTTGTCTACTTCTAACTCTTCTTGTGTGTTCTTCATTGAGTATTCATCGCACTCATCGAGTCATTCACATCAAACCAATTACACCAAGAACATTCAAGAATTGTTTAATGGATTAGCCCTAGTGCACCAACACAGTTTTTTTTCGATTTATTGCCTTGTGCTTAATCTTTCCAATAAATTCGAGTAAAAAATATGAAATTAACAAAAAAAATAGTATAAGAATATTCAAAAGAAAACAAATTTCAGAAAAAATCCCAAGAAAATTCGAGAAATGGCAAAGAAAGTTCAAGAAAAACATATTTGATTTCAAGAAACCCTTTCTTTGAATTCTCGTGGTGTTATTTTTCAAGAAACACCATCTTTATAGTATGGTACATATATCTTCCTTGGGAACATATCGTGTTGTGTAGAAGGCAAAAACCAATTTCAAGAAACCTTTTCTTGGAATCCTTTGGGTGTTTTCATTCTTCTTATGATCTTTCCTTCTTGAGTCCTTTCTCGAGTCTTTTTATCCTGGTAGTTTTCTTGAGTTCTTGTAACAGTTTTAACATTACAAAGTTTGAATTCTTGATTGAGTTTAGTTAGTTCCTTTGAGAACAAAGAAAGCATAGACCAGAAAAAGAAAAGAATGGTGAGCTTATTATCAGAACGAAGCTAATATTGAGTGAAACACTTGTGTGCAAACACATGAAGACTTCCTTTGTCATTAAGATATTTAACAAAGGTAAAAATTCGAGGTTGAATCCTTTTGAAGAGGGAGCAGAATGATGAGAATCATAGAGGGAAAGCTAGTAAAAATCCTTTCCATGTTTCAGATGAACAAATAACAAGATCAAGGTCAAAGAAGTCTTGCAAGGACTTGCTCAAGACGTGGGCCGAGATTTGAAGTGCAACAAGGGAAACGCAAAGTTTCAAATTGGACATGAAGGAAGAACCAACCTTAGTGCATTTGTATTTAAATAGCTTAATGCTTAATGAATAGAAATTCAGATTTTATTCAAAAATTTGTGAGAGTAAATTCTCTTTGGTTCTTTTTGAACTTCTGAACTTATTGGAGTTTTTTGTGGCTTTCACCTAACAACTCATCAATCAATCATCTCCATATTTGATTGTGGCATTTCCATCATACCAAGGTTCTTGCTTCAATGTAAACAACGAGGGGCGATTTTCATCCAAATATGTTCCCAGACGATCATTGACTTCTTGATCCATCCATCTTTCTCAATTGCTTGGCGTGATCATATCATCTCTATTTTCTCTCTCTCTCTCTCTCTCTCTCTCTCTCTCTCTCTCTCTCTCTCTTTTCTTGAATTTCAGTTTCACTCTTATTTTGCCTCTCTTTCTTTTTCTTTTCTTCCTCACTTTTTAATTTCAATTGATCCTCATAGACCCGCTTCAGTGTTTAAGGAACAAGTGTAACTGATTTTCCATCTTTGACAAAGTTGTACCTATTTCTAAGCCTTCATGTATCAACTTCCTATCATACTTACTTGGCCTTCTCGACAAAATATGTATCTATACCTCCCAATAGTTTATCTCACCAAGACTTGATTGTTAACTTGACCTCCTCACATTCATTCAATCACTGCAACTTTATAGGGTCTAAGATGTTTTAACATAGCTCAACTTCTCAACAAGGGTGGTACTAGCTACATAGGTACAGCTCCCCGCACATATCTTGTTAACATGGCTTCTAGAATGAAATATATTCTCTCTCTACTTCTCCACATCATCATCCACCTTAATTTGTGTACTAAAAGCACGCCTCGCAACAAGTGCTTCACCTTCCACTAGGTTCTCCACTCCATCACCATCACAAGATTCCTCAAACTCGAGCATCTCATCACTATTGTCGTACAAGATAATTGCACTTTTGTTTGGGCATTGAGAAGCAATGTACCCCGAACCAAGCATTTAAAATACTTGATATCCATATTCTTTGAAGGTTGGGAATCTGACTTGGGTTTATTTTTGCTAACTACCTTTTCTTTTTCCCTAGGTGTTTCGGTTCTACTCTTTGAAATAGTTCCATCCTTCCTATTATTATTATCCTACTTCAATTTCAAATAGGATTAGAACCCCAAAGAATATCTTGCTGGTCCTTTTCTTTTTAACTGTCTAACCACCTTTATAGCCATATGAACCATGTCGTCCAACTCCACATAATGTTATAACTCAACTACATTGGCTTTATTCCTATTTAATCCATTCAAATTCTTGCCGATGTGACACCTTATAATACTCCTCAACATCTGCCCTAATCAATGCTCCACACTCCTTGAACCTTGACTAAGGTTTTTATAATTTTTGATAAAGGTCTTTATAGCACTGACTAAGTACAAATCTTCTCCTCTTGAGAGCTTTCAGTTCACCCCATGTTTCTAGGTGTCATCAGTTGATCCCACCATATAATAGCAGAATCAGTAAGTTCTATCTCTGCTAATTTTACCTTTTTTCCCTCAAATAATTATTACAATCAAAGATCAAGTACAACTTCTTCTCTCACTCCAAATAAACTTCAGGGTAATTTTTTGTGTTGGAATGAAGGAATTTTCATCTTAGCAGTAGTCTCAAATTACGATCAATTCTATCTTCATCTCGACCACTAAAATATCTAGGATCTCCTCTCGGCCATCTTTCCCATATAGATCTCTTATTCCTTATCCTACCCTCTTTGAGACTTGGTCATTCTCATTCTCACTCTCTACTTCATTACCATCATCATCAAATTCAGCCCTAGAATCGTGCTTATCTTGCCTCCTAACATTAGGAACTCTTATTTGTCAGCTTTGTTAGTTTGCAATCACCATATCCTGCATATAATCATATCCTTAATTTCTCCAAACACTACGTTGATTTTCTCAAATTATTGTTTCATACTTTCAAAATGAAGAATTAGTTGTTTTCCCCCCCTAGATCTAGATTCTTCTTTTTCGTCTATCTTAATAACTAGAAAAATATAATCCTCAACATTTGCACTCAAGTGTTTCATTGATTGGTTTTTTCTCGATAATAAGCTCAATGCTCTTACCTTTTTCTTCTCCGTCCTTTCTTTGTCAAGTTCTCTAAGGAACTAACTAAACTCAATCAAGAATTCAGCCTTTTATAGAAATAGGAAAGATAGTAAAACTCGGAAAAGGACTCAAGAAGGAAAGATCAAAAGAAGAACGAAAACATCCAACAATTTGAAGAAAAGATTTCTTGAATTTGGCTTATCCTTTTGCTCAACACAATCGATTCCCCTAGGATGATATATGTATCGAATAGTAATAAAAATGGTGTTTCACATAAGGCCCCGTTTGATTCCCATTAAAAATCTCATTCTCATTCTTCTACTCATTTTCAACCACACATTCTTCAATAAAATAATATTTTCCATCACATCAATAACTTTTCCTTTTTTTTCAACCACACATTCTCCATAGANCAACCACACATTCTCCATCAATCTACTATTCCAAAATTCATTCTTCCAAAATAATATCTATAATAACATCACAAGAATTCCAAGAAAGGATTTCTTGAAGTTGAATGTGCTTTTCTTGAACTTTCTTTGCCTTTTCTTGAATTTTTTTTCTTGCTTTGTTTGCGCTTTTTTTTTTTTTAATATTCCTTGCTGTTTTTTTTTCTATTTTTT
>CAIGRF010071533.1:0-5000 GCA_903798235.1 Fraxinus ornus | reverse complement strand
GCAATGATTATTACATGACAATGAAGAAGTGATAACTGAAGAGAGAGTGATAGTGATGAGATGCTCGAGTTGGAGGATGCTAGTGATGGTGATGCTATAAAGTACCCAGAAGAACACTTGTTGCAAGACGTGCTCTTAGTACACAAATTAAGGTGGATATGTAGTAGTAGAGAGACAGTATATTTCAGACTAGATGCTATATTAAAAATAGGGTATGTAGCATAATTATAGATGGATCCATGGAGGGCAACAAACTTTCAAAGATCCAACTCAATTTGAAGAGGAATCAATGACGAGATCACGAGGAAATGTGATCAATAAAACCATGCATTTACTTGTTCAAACTAAGTGGATTGCAACGAGCAAAATATCAAATTTCATTTTGGGCATGGATCTCACCCAAGATTATTAGTGCACATAATTTAAGCAAAGTTAGAAGAAGTTTAAGCATGTAGTCAGAAAGAGGCACACACGCAGGCAAAATAGGTTGCGTATGCACGAGTGCAAAATTTTAACCCATAGCCAAATCAGCTGAATGGTGCATGTGCAAGAGTATTCAGTGCGCGTGGGCAATACAAAAAATCTGAAGGCGTTTTAATTTTTCTTTTTTCGTTTAGAGTTCTATTTGTCTAATATTTCTTGATATTTTACGTTTTAATTAGGATTTTAGGAGTTCCCTATATATAGCTCATTCTTTTCATTATAAAACAACAAATTATTGAGAGATTAAATCAAAGCAAGGTTGCGTAGTTTTTGTAATTTTGAAATTATCAAGGATTTTATCTTTGTGGCATTCAACAAATTTATAACAAGGTTCATAGTTTTTGTAATTAAGGGGTATAGTTCTTCCATAACTTTGGTTCCTTGATTCAATAAATTATTGGGTCAAGCTTCAAATAGAGATTTTAGCTTTCTTGGCATTGTGATTCAACCTTTTGTGGGTTTTGGAGCCATTATTACTACATGGGTGGTTCTTATCAGTTGGCATCAAAGCTTTGACTCTAAAATCAAGGTTATACTTTGCACAATTTCTTTTATTCTAAATATTGACCTTCTTCATCGTTCTTCGTCTTGTTCTTGAGTCTTTTTAGATTTCATCTTTTGAGTCTTTCATTCCAATAAAACACCAAGAATATTCAAGAAGCAATTTGTGCATTAGATTAGTACCCAAATGAAAATAAAATAAAAAATTCAGCTGTTTGAAAAAAAAAAGGTTCCAAAAAAGGGGAAAATCAAATTTTCAAGCCAAAAAGTATCCAATTCAATTTCAAGAACCACTTTCTTGAACTTTCTTGAAACATAAATTCATTCAAGAATTCAATTCAACCTCCAAACTATCCTTTGGAGTCAATAGTGTTGGGAAAAATGTGAGAATCGAATTCAAGAAACACTTTCTTGAATTTCTTTTTGGTGTTCCCATTCCATTTTCCAATCCTTCTTTTCTTGAGTCTTTATAGAGTCATCAAATTCCTTCTCCAATTCTTTGTTTGAACTTCACAAGGGGTGAATTCTATTGATTAAGATTGTATTAGGTTGAAGCACTTGCAAAAAGGCACTGAGAAAAAAAAATGTAGAGTGGCAATATTATTAGAGAGGAAAAAAAGCCAAATTGAGATATACACAAATGCAAACACGTGAGGACAAAATATTATTCTAGTTCATAGGATGTCGGAATAGAAAAGATCTATATCTAGGGAGGAGAATAATCAGTTCTTCATTGCAATACGACAAAATCTTGAGAAGATGAATGCGATGTGTGGGGAATTTAAGGATATATTGGATTGGTAAGATATATTAATTGTAACTTACAAAGGGGCAACCTAGAAGAGTTCCTAATGTTAAGAGGCAAAATAGGTGTTATCCAGTGCTGAAATTGACCAAATGTCAGTAGTTTAAGTTGATAGGATGTATAGATAAGATAGACGTGAAAGGCGATCTAAAAGAAATACTATAGAATTTGATGAAGTAGAGTACCCATTGGTAGATGAAGCACTTGTTTACGAAGCATACTGAGTTTGATGATTTGATGGAAAGTTTTAAATTTATCATATGGAGGAACAAGAGAGGGAAAATAGAGAGGTGGATGAAAATCATGAAAAAAGAATAGAACCACAAGCGAAAAAAGAAACAGAGAATAAGAAAGAAAATGGAGAGGTTGCTGGAGATAAAGAAAAAAGAGTGGAGCCATAAGAGGGAAGAAAGTCAAAAGTGATTTTCCATGAAAAAAAAGAGTGAAATTGAGAGGGCTTTAGTGAGAACTAACAAACCTCTTTCTAATTTGGCTATTTCTTTATTGCAAGGGTTCGAAGATTTTGTCCATGAGGACATGCCTATTGGGTTACCACCCATTCATGGCAAAACAGCAAATTGAGCAGACTACCGAGCCCCACCCTTTGTTGGATATTTCTTTATTGCGGGGAGGTTGATTACTTGTTTCTCGAAGAAGCAAAGGAGTTTCAAAATCAATTAGGGAGTTTGAAGAGCAAAGGAAACATGGGGTAGACATGAGTTCACTAATGGCAACGTATCATCATCCCATATCTAGATTAGATGATATTCTAGTATATTGCAAGAGTCTAGATGGATATGATATGCATTTGAAATGTGTTGCGCGAATGTCTTAAAGTATGAAAAATATTTTGTCAATCTTGACTTCCTTAACTGTTTTGAGGTGAATTTATGGACTAATTTAGTGGCCAAACACTTAATTTCTACTACTCATTTTGACATTGTGTATGGTCTTAATCCACTATCTTTGTATGATTTAATCCCTTTATCTGTTGTTGAAAGAGGTGGTTTAGATAGAAGGAAGATTGAACCGAGTTGATCAAAGAAAGAGGCGTATTGCATTTGAAACGGGCGGTTGGGTTTGGGTCCACATGAGGAAGGCACATTTTTAAAGTCTAAATCATATCCAATGGGGAGATGGACCATTCCAAGTGATCGAAATGATTAATGATAATGCCTACAAGATGGACTTTCGAGACGAGTATAAGGTATTCAGTACTTTCAATATTATTGATCTTTCTTTCTTTAATACAGGTCAAAGTTCTAAAACGAATCTTCTTGAAGAGTGAGGGAATGATAAAATCCATGGACGGCAACAAACTTTCAAAAATCCAACTCAATTTGAAGAGGAATCGATGACGAGATCGCGAGCAAATAGGATAAATGAAACTATGCATTTTTTACTCGTTCAAGCTACTTGGGCTGAGACTTCACTTGCAATGAGCATAACATCGAATTTCATGTTGGGCATGGAAGAGGAACCAAAATTAGTGCACTTAATTCAAGCAAAGTTAGAAGAAGCAAAGCATGGAATGTAGCCGGAAAGTGACGTGTGCTTAGGCAAAATAGTTGTGAGCACACGAGTGTAAAATTTCAACATGTAGCCAAATCAGCTTAATGGCGTGTGCGCGAGAGAATACACGATGTACCCGCAGTGCAAAAAATCTGAAGACAGTTTAATTTTTCCTTTTTCATTTAGAACTCTATTTGTTTGATATTTTCTTCATATTTTACATTTTAATTAGGTTTTTAAGAGTTCTCTATATATAGAGCTCATTCTTTTCATTGAAAAACAATACATTATTGAGAGATTAAATTAAAGCAAGGTTGTTTTCTTCTTTTTCTTCATTGACCTGAATGTCGAACATATCAATGATTAAGGAGTCAAGTTCTTCCATAACTTTGGTTCCTTGATTCAATAATATTCACATGTTGATGAAAGAGGTAATTTAGATGGAAAAAAAGAAGGTTGAATTTGTAAGGCCAATCCATGAGAAGGTTCGACTTCAAATTGAAACGAAGAATGAACATTATGCTTCTCAAGACGTGTGGCATTCAAACCAGGTGAATGGTTTGGGGTGCACATGGAAAAAGAATGTTTTCAGCCCAAATAATGTCTAAATTGCATTCTAGAGGAGATAGACCATTTCAAGCCCTTAAGAAAATTAATGATAATGCCTACAAACCAAACTTTCCAAGTGAGTATAATATGTCTGCAACTTTTAATATTATTGATCTTTCTCTCTTTGATGCAGGTCAAAATTCGAAGTTGAATCCTTTTAAATTGAGAGGGAATGATGGTACTCATGGAGGGCAAGTTAGTAAGGATCCATTTACATGTTCTAGAAAGACAAATGACAAGATTAAGAGCAAAGAAGATCAAGGAAGATGAGCAAGGAATTGTCCAAGCTACTTAGGCCGAGAGTTCAAGTGCAATGAGAAACACACAAAGTTTCAAGATGGGCGTCAAAAGCAAACTTTAATGTATTTGATTCAAGCTAAGGAAGAGGGAGCTGATTTAGAAAGCATGCCTACGCAACAAGGTAAAATTCAAAACCCAAGAGAAAAAACATATGTACCGTGCGTACGGATGACACGGTGACTTGCACAAATGGTAAAAGTCTGTACAATGGATTTTAGTTTTTTAATTTGATTAAAACTCTATTTATATAATTTTATCTTGATGTTTTTTCGAGTAGATTATAGTTTCTTTATGTTTGCTATAAGGCATTTTCATTATAGAATAAACAATACATTATTTGAGAGATTAATTGTAATGTGAGGATTCACTTTCATATTTTATTTTTAATTGAACTATCTAGAACTTATAAAAAAATTCCAATCTTTGTTGCGTACAAACATTTCAGCCTTAGTTAATGATTCAAGAAATTATTGGGTCAAGGTTCTTCATCTGACTTTAACTTTATTGGGATTTTATCAAATCTTGTGTGGGTTCCAAGTTGCATCATGTAACAGCATTCAAGTCACAATGTTAGTACATTTGATTCAAGAAAAAAAAAAAAAAAAGGAAGCTGATCTGGAAAGCCATGCTCTCGCATGACCTTTAATTTCCTTGCCCAATCAACTATCAAATTTTCCAACTTTCCGCAAAATTTCAAAAGGCCCCCGAATCTTGGTCGAAGTTTTCCCTTCTTTCCAAAACGAAGAACTCCCTTCCTCGGTGCCACCTTTAAGAAAACTTTATCACCAAC
>CAIGRF010071515.1:0-17413 GCA_903798235.1 Fraxinus ornus | reverse complement strand
AGTTGAGTTAGAACACAAGGCTTATTGGGCTATCAAGAGTTTCAACATGAAGATGGATGAAAGTGGAGAACATAGAAAGTCGCAACTATAAGAATTAGAGGATATTTGCAATGATACCTATAAGAGTGCAAAGATTTACAAGGAAAAGATGAAAGTTTTTCATGACAAGATGATCTCTAGGAAGGAGTTTAGAGTTGGTCAAAAATCCTTCTATACCATTCACAACTTCATTTGTTTCCGGGTAAGTTGCATTTTTGTTGGATTGGACCGTTTATTGTTACTAATGTTTTTCCTCATAGTGCAGTTGACATTCAAAGTTTAGCGACTTCCAAAGTGTTCAAGGTTAATGACCATATGCTCAAACCTTTCTAGGAAGGTCTCCAGGTAGAGAATGTGACAACATTGAACCTTAAGGATCCAATTTATACTGGTTGAAGAAGGAAACGTTGAGTAAGACAATGACAATAAACAAAGACGATGCTTGGGAGGCAATCCAAGGGGATTTTGTTCCTTTATCTTTTTATTTTTGCATTCATATTATGGTTATTTTTGTCATTTTCTTTGCATTTCACCTTATATTGAGGACAATGTAAGCTTTAAGTGTGAGGGAGGGGATTTAGGATGTGTTTGAGTTTTTTTTTTTTTATATTAATGTGAGTTTAAATTTTGAAAATAAATAAATAAAAATAGAATTTCATAAAAAAAAGGTGGTGATTTTCAACGATTTTTGGTTGTGTATGCTATTTCTAGATTCAATTAAGATTTTGAAGAACTCATAACATGACTGAATAAGTAATATCCAAATTTAGAGTTAACTAGTCTAGTTATTTTCTTTGATGATGGTAGTAACTGAGTTTTGTAGACAAAAGCCGGTGAGAGTTGAGCCTTTAGACTTATACATCCATATCAATCTCACTATTTTCTTTCATGAGTAATATTCTTCCATGGATTTGTTTTTCTAGATTTTGCATTTATTCTCTTCAAGGCCATATTCACTACATCCATCATGAACATGATTAAGGCCATATCTGTTATATAAGTCAGCTACCTAAGCCAAATAACCTACCTTGTAACTTGATTGAACTTGATTGTCTTTTCTTTTTTGTAAACTCACATTACGAGTTTTAACCCGAAAAAAATGTCTTTACCTAAGTCATAGAGCTAGTAGACTATTGTTCATCATTATGATATGTATGGGTGCACAAGAAATAAGTGTGTAGGTGTCTTTACCTAAGTCACCAATCTTTGTTTACATAGCATAAAATTAGATTAATTACTCTTCATGGAATCGATCCTTACTTCTACTATATTTGTATTTTTTAGAGGTAAATGTTTTATTTTTGGGTGCCTGCGACAATACACCATTACCTAACCCCTAACCTCCTTCACTGGTCGAACCTCAATATCTACATCTGCTATTTATAAGAAATCACAGAATGCTCTTCAAGTGCTCGACGCAATGTGCGGCTACAGAATCAGAGTGTTATTTGAGGTTGAATTACTTTGATTTTGTTGATATTGATTCGTTTTATGATGATTTAAGTCTTTTAAGATCTACTCTAGGTGTTGTGAAATTGGATGGGCTTTTGTACCTTACTTTCACTGATGGTTACTCTTCTGGTGGACACTGGCCTCAATAGCAAGTTAAAATACTTGTATAATTGATTCGATAAGTTTATTGAATTCTTTTCAATAAGGACATAATTTTGAGGGTGGATTTGCACAGAATAATTCTAACCATAAATATTCATTGATGCTCAAATGCGTCTCTGTAAATACTTCTAGGAAGATGAGAAACTGGTTGTATTTTGATGAGCTTGCATTTGATGAGTCAGAGAGGTCGGTGGCTGATGGAGCTGAATTTGTGATTTATAGGTAAGTTTAAGAAGAATTAGGCTTTGCATTTTGGGGTTTTGATCTTGATTTATGGTTTCATGACGACGACATGACGGAGGTGGTAGTGACAACAGCAGTGAATGGTGGGGTGGGAGAGAAAGGAGGAAGATGAAGTAATTTTTTTAGTTTTAATTTTTAATTATTTATGGGAAATTTGCAGCTGCGGTCCCAAACTTTTTCATTTTTTACAGACTTTACATCAACCTTCACTTTGTGCCACCATATGTCCAAAACCTTTGAGAAATTCGCACATGCAGTCCAAAATGGTGGAAAACGTTAATTCCACTGTCAGTTGACCTCAAAAATGAAAAAAAAGAAGCAAATTTTGACCAAGCATTTACATCCAATCCTATTTTTCCTTTTTAAAAAATAATTTTGTCAGTTATAATCTCACTCCCGCTCCATTCTCTTTTACGGTACCAACCCAAAATTCATCTTCTACAATGTCAAATGAAAATAGCCAACAATCTGATGAACTTCCAGAAGATTTTGTATATCACATACGAGACTGACTTCCCGAACATGTATACGATTACAATATGTTTTTAATTATTTTTTTTTTCAAAATTTCTGGTTGTAAACATGTTTGCCTCAAAGTAGGTTATTAACTGTGATCATATAGTGTATATTTTCATAATTTTAAACATGTTATCGAGTTGGAATCATAAAATTTTTCCTATTTAATCACATTCATTTTGCATTCATTTCATTCAACTGGGGTTTGTGTTCATGGCAACTAATTAATATGATTTTTTTTTTTGTCTAGGGAAAAATAAGTTATTTTACCATAAAGTTGCATTACGACGGTGTATTTCTCACAAAGATGCTAAAATTTGTATACGAGCATGAGAAGATAGCATATCTAGACTACGTACACCTTGATTGGTTTAATAGATTTCTCCAAGACAATACTATGAAAATGCTAGGCTATTTTGAGAAAATGAGTTATGTGTATAAGATTGAAAATAAGAGATTGAATGAGACATCATTTTGGTTGGTGAAAGATCCAGACTTTATGAATATAGTTGGGTTGTTTGGTGAGAATAAACTTGCTGATATATGGTGTGTGACACGCCGAAAATGTGTTTGACTTTGATTACCGCAAGCGTATGAATCGTTCAAGTAATAAAATGGATTTTTAAGTTCGAATGTCGTTCCAACAGAGATTGAGTTAGCTTAATTTTTACTTATCTCGACCTTAACCGAAACTAAGTATTTCAAATAGATGATTGAAGCGCAAGATTATCTATATTATACTACGAATGCAAAATTATATCTAAAACTAACCCCTAACTTGAAACTTTCACTTCGTTTTCATCTCATTGATTTTAGATAATCCACACATAACATCATGTACGGAATCCCTACTCATCTCTTGTAACTGCTCAACCACCTCCAAACTATTCTAAAAATTGGTCATGGTTTAATACAAAAGATGTTATTCGGATTTATTTACTATGTTCAACTATTTTTAAGTAATGAACCAAATCAACTCAATATGTCAACATGAGTATTGTGAACTAAAAATGTCAAGTTTCACATAAACATGTATTGATTAATCTAAAAGTACACTATTTTCACCATTCATGGCTCATACCTAGTCCAATATTCACATCATGGTCGGCAACGTTATCGAACCCACACAAGTACACAAAATTCTAAATTAATGCTAAAAAATAAACAACTAAAAACTAAAAATAACTAATGAAAAATTGCACCAAAACCTATTTTTTTCACACAATCACATGAAAACTGCAGTAACATGATGAATAAAATATTCTCAAATATTCCTACCCTCAAACTTATACAGAACATTGTCCTCGATTTTTAAAGAATAGCAAAATATAAACTTAACATCATATAACGCTAAGGACAATTTCATATAAAGATAAAGAAAGTGGGGTTAGGAATACTCTCCTGATCGATGGAGATGCGAAGGTGAAAATGATATAGTAAAAGAAATATGGACCATGCATAAATTCCTTGTGTCCTGTAAAGAAGATGAATGACCAATATTATTAAAAATTATAAAAATTCGAAAAAAAATTCCTAAAGTAATGCATAAGCAAAATAAATAAAAAGGAAGAATTGTTGGGTTGCCTCCCAACTAGTGTTAAGTTGTAGTCTATAGCCGACGTTTGCACAAATGTACCATGGCACTTTGAATATATCTTTGGATGTCTTGCTTAATTTGAATTTGTTCCATACTGTAACTTTCTTCCAAATTTTAATCTTGTCCTTCTCCAAATAGTATGACTTCCCCTCATCATCCGTTTCGAACTCAATAATGTACACCTCAATCTCCTCATAAGGTTTAATCACAAAACAATGTACACCTCAATCTCCTCATAAGGTTTAAGGATTTCCTCTTCTTTGAAAGCTAAAAGTTCTTTTTCACTCGTTATGATTAATTTCTCAGTATTTTCATACTCCTCTTCTTCAATTGAAGTTTTCGTGTTCAAAACTTTTGGTAAAGAAATAATGACATCTTCATGGAGAGTTTTCTCCTCTTGTAGTATTTGTAAGAAGTCCAGTTGACGTGATTCCTTTAATTAATGTCCATTAATAACTGGTGGAAGAAATAATCCCATAGGAAAATCACCCACATCAAATTGTGGTGAAAGAAATAATGCAATGGGTAAGTTACCCAAGACAGTTTTATCAAATTCACATTCTGCTTTTATATCACGTAGTCATTGTCCTACAATAAAATCTCCCACAGGCATATCTCCCTCGTCAATTTATTGAGCTATCAATTGTTGTTGCCTTATGATAAAGTCATATATAAGTCTTTTGTTGAAATCAAACATAATCATCTTTTATCCTGCTATTTTCTTCTTTTATATATCCTACAAAAGAGAGAGAAAAAAAAGAACTAAAATGGAACAAAAATAATAGTACAATAATACAGGTAAAAGTCCGAATTAGTGCCAAGGTAATTAAAATCAAATTAAAACTTAATCCCCGGCAACGGCGCCAAAAACTTGGCACGCCGAAAATGTGTTCAACTTTCATTACCTCAAGTGTACGGATCGTTCAAATAATAAAATGGATTATTAAGTCCGAATGTTGATCTCACGGAGATTGAGTTAGGTTAATTTTTACTTATCTCGACCTTAACCGAAATTAAGTATTTCAAATAGATGATTGAAATGAGAAATCATCTAAATTACACTACAAATGCAAATTTATATGAATGTAATTAAACTAAAATGCAAAGTAAAATTTGAATGCAAATGCTAGAAGAAATTAATATATGAAAAGCGCACTAGGATCCCGAGTCACCAAATAAGTTCACTTTTAACCCTTATTTCACAATTTGACAACATAACGAATTATGTGAAGACTCAATGTTCCTAAACTATTTAATAATCTCTCTCCAGTAGAATTGAACCTATTCTAGCATACCATTTGACTAAATTTCTATGATAAATGTAAATATACAAGAATGCATGATATTTTGTAAACACTTAAAATTCACATAGAGCATATCGATATATTTCTATCCCCTATCGGACCATACGATGATTTATACCTCGTCGAATCTACTTCCCTTCTTTCAAATGCATGAAATAGATCACACAAACTCACACAATCATATGCATTTAATTATGGAGACATTAAAGTGTATATAAATCATTCAACATCAATCATTCGTGTTTTTGAGTCAAATTGCAAAACAAATAATTAAAATTTCACATTGCAAGGATCATCGTTCACCTAGTACAATGAAAATCTAGCCTAACATGAATAACATAAAAGAACAAGAAAAATATGTAGGAGAAGATATCACCCAATTCTTGAATCTAAATCTTGAAATCTTGAATCTTGGATTGGATTCTCTCGGTTTATACCTTCTTCCTTGCTCTTCAATACCTTTTTTCTCTCTAAAGTTGCGTCCACCCTTATTCTGGACGAGATCAGGGTTATATAGGGTGTCAAAATACATAAGAGATTTGGTTGAACAAGGAAACCAGAAATTTTGCTTCGAAAATGAACCATGCGACTGCATCGTTATATCCTATGCGATAGCATGGTTATAACAATTTGGAAATTTTTTCCTCCTGTAGCCTCTTGGGCGACCGCATGGTAGAAAATATTTTTCATTTTGTTTGTTTTGGTCTCCAAGTTTTGTTTCATCCACTTTTGGCCTTGCTTTCTCCTCTTCCTCCTTCTAGCATTCCATGATTATTCAATGTGCTACTTAGCCCAATTCCATGCTCGATTCACCATTTGGGTCAATTTTTGAATAATCACATTTTGGTCCCCGAAGTTTAATTTTCTTCCAATTTGGTCATTTTCACTCGTTTTCGCATACTCTTCATTCTATCCATCAATGTAATCCTACAAACACAAATTATATCGAATTAAGCCATATTTCAACATATACATCGATAATTTTCCATGTTTTGTGGCCTAAATAATTATGCAAAATGCACTTATCAGCGTGTGCCCGTAGTTGAAGTGTTGGAATCGCCATGGGACGACATAGCAAGGCATGATATTCCAATGTTTGATGTTAACACTGGTGAGGTGTTGGAGGACGTGGAAGAAAAAGGGAAATTAGATGTTAGCAAGCACTTTGATCATAATGTATGCTATGCAGTAGAGGTTTATGATGATTTTCTAGAGGGTGATGACTTGTAGGTTGTGAATTAGGTTGACGAGCAACTGATGAAATAAAAGTGGATGCACGGAGTTTTGTTGATTTTCCTGTAGGTGGAGTGAGTGACTTATATGCAAATGAAGATCATTTATTTGTAGATCATAATGAAGAGGCACACGCTACAGATCACAATGAGTCACATGTTTCACTTCAATATGATGCATCTGCTGATGCATCATGTGTTGATGAAGCCCTTATTACTTTAGTCCATGTTGATATACCACCTACAGATGCACACCTTTCTCCTGTAGGTAAATTGAGTACATGCACAAGATCATATACCTACACGTGGTTATAATATGAGTGATCAACCTATAGGTGAAGAACCAGTGGCAGACCTGCATGACTATAATGAGGCACCTGCTGCACTCCCTGCAGATGCACCACCTGATGACGTACCTATTATTGATGAAAATGTGGACCATACCGACACTAGATAAAGAAATAGGGAATTTGAATTTAAGGAAGGCATAATGGAAGAGTTTAGTGATCCAGATTATGAGCAGGAGGAAGATGTGCCTGTTGATGATAATGATGAAGATACATTCTTCAGGTTGAATGATGGTCCACAATCTAGATCCACAGACAATGAGAAGTCGATTCCGTTGACTCATTCGAATGGATTGTACCCCCATTGTTGAAATCCTTCCCAATACATGCAATCTCCCATAAGCATATCATTTTCATCCAACTTGATAAGTTCTTTAAAGTACTTTGCAAGTACCTTCTCGTTCAATAGGGGAGGACCATCTCCCATAAGTTTGATGTCATCATCCCAATCGTCATGTACAAAATCTCCCACGAGCATGTACTCTTCATCAGATTTTTCAATTGCTTGTTTTCTACACATCAAATATTTTCGAAATCTCATAAGTTTCGACGTGTGTAAACTAGTGTAAGAGAACAAGCATTTTTTCAGTACAATGCATAGCGTAACAATTTTCACAACTTGGATATCCTCCAATTATATCTTGACAATCCATGTAGAGATTTGTCATTATAACAATTTTGTTACTTTACCAATATTAGAATCATACATAAATATTCGAAAAAGTACAAAGAGAGAATATCAACACAAGATAGATTAAAACTGTAGAGAGTTAGTTAAACGATATAAAAAGGAAAACAAAGAAACGTAAATAGCAAAAAAATGTTAAAACTAAAATTAATTAAAATAATAATCAAATTAAAAATAAATAAACAATAAAAATTCAAATTAAAGCTAAGTTTAATTAAAACTAATTAAATACAATAGTCCCCGACAACGGCGCTAAAAACTTGATCGTTTGATTTCCCACAAGTGAACGAGATCTTTATCAAGTAATAAAGTAGTGAATAAAGTGTCGAACTCACGAGGACTACGTGTTTGATCGAGTCAAAATTAATTCCAACTTTAATCGAATAGCAAACAAACTTTGTGATTTTTTCTCTATACTAATCCCTAAATGATCAATTAACCTAAAGAAAGCAAGTAAATGTATTTTTCAAATATGTGAGATGCATTGGTAAGATGTCGAATCCCCTTTATTATTCAATTTTAGTGTAACAACTAAATTGACAATTTGAAATCATTTATGTTGATCAATGTTCCTAATTAATTGAAAGCATCTCTCGATAGCGATCAAATCTATTCCCCTCATGTGACCCTTCTATCTATCGATGAAATATGAAAACATGATAAATGTATTAACAAGTACTAGAACACCTATTGAAACCATATAAATTATAGAGGTATATCTATATCCTCTATCGAATCTTACAATGTTTATTATATTGTGCTTAAACCCTATTACCTCTCTCGATAACAATAAAATCTACTAACAATTCAATTGGTGATCAAGCAATTGAAAAGAACGATAAAAACGATAACAAACATCCATAAATCAAATCAAATCAAATTAAAGTCAAAATAATTAATTAAAGGCTAAAAATATCATAACAAGGGTTCATCCCATCCTAATAATGTATAAAACTAGTGTAACATATTGAAAATACAATAAATCATATTTAAGTGAAAAGACATAACCCGAATTTTCGATAAATTGAGAAGATGAAGATGAATCTTGAGATTTCGAATCTCTACAATGGTTTATTGATAAATCTCCACTTGTACCTTCTCTCTCTCTCTCTCTTTTTTTTTACCCAAAAATCAGGTTTGAATCTTCACTTGATTGAATTCCTGTAAACCCCCTTCAATTCTCTCACAAACCTATGAATTTTCCTCATTTGATGATAATAATTGATGAATATTGGAGTATAATATGTACATCAGAATTTCCTCATACGTATTCTACTATTATGTATTTGTAAGAGTCGAAAATTGGTTGAAGATCACGTCCAAACCGACTTCCAAAAGAGTTCCAATCGAATAAGGAAAGTTCCATTTGCACGTGAATTTTTTGGTCTCTTTATAGCTGTCAGTATTTTGGACATAACTTCCTTTCCTGATATCCGAATTATACGATTCAAAGTGTATTGGAAATATAACTCAAAGAGATACAACTTTGATAGAAATATGATTTTTCTAATTCGGATGTTTACTATGCCAAAAATCAATTTCAATCTTCGACTAGAAATTCGGAATATAACTTGTGCGATTGAAAATTGATTTTGATCATATTGCATTCCTTTTTGAGTTCTAGTTCCATCCAATTGTCTCCTAAAAAACTCTCAAATATCATCTTTTTATCCGAATCAACTATTGAATATTTTTAATTTGGTCCTCAAACTTTGAATTTTTCCATTTTCACCATTTTTCGCTACTTTCTTTTGATTCCTTGTTTAACTATTGAGTTTTACCTATATAACATAAAATACAGCTATTTAAGATATATTTTGTCAAAAGAATTGCCCAAATATCGATATTTTAGGACCCCGAATAAGTGTATAAAATACACTTATCATGCGACTTCGTACTGAATAACTGGTATGAGACATTCAACTCTATCATATTGATTGCAAGAGAAAAGTCTATTATCTCAATGCTTGAGAAGATAAGACATCAACAAATGATGAGGATGAATGCCAAAAGGGAAGTTGCACAAAGGTGAGACATGCTTTTGGTCCTAGAGTTATTAGTATTGTTGAGAAAGCAAAGGCAGATGTAAGGTTTTTGAAGGCTGACTATACTGGAAGTGAAAAGTTTGAGGTCATCAGTAAGGATGGCAGGAGATGGAATGTGGACATGATGAAGCGTGAATGTGCATGTAGAAAATGACAACTTACTAGAATACCTTGTGCCCATTCAATGTCTGGTATGCTATCGAGAAACATTGGCATATACAAGTATGTAGATGTACGCTACAAAAAAGAAGATTACAAGAGGTCCTATAGCCCAATCATCCAACCAATGTCAGCTCCTGAGTTGTGTCTAGACCTGGGGAAACTTCAGTTGATTCCACCTATAAAGAAGAAATAGGCAGGCATACCAAAGAAGTTGAGAAGAAAATCACAAGGAGAGCTACATTTAGGCACCAAAATGGCAAGGACTGGAATAAAGATGATATGTAAAAGATGTGGTGGGATAGGCCACAACAAGAGAACATGTTCTAAAGCATATTCACACCATGATACAGAACAGGATACCCATCCAACTCAATCACGGTACAAGGAAAGAGAAAGGCCTCTACACAGCAGTATACAAAGCTAACTTCATCTCAAGGCAAGGGCAAGAGAAAGACTTCTACTTCACCGAGCTAGGCAAATAAGAAGAAAATGGACAAAAAAGAACATATCTTTTTGTATGATAATCCTTTCGAACAAACTTTTTGTATGGTGAAGTTTTTTGTGTGATTATCTTTGGTAGAACAAAATTGGAATTGCTTTTGTATGATGAACAAACAAATTATGATGTAAAATGTGAATATTCCAATGAAAAAGTTGTTTTTGTGTCTTTAATTAGTGACTGTTTTTGGATCATTGTGTTTTGGGTGCTTCGAAAGTTAAACAGTTTTGGAATTGACTCCTAAATTAGTGAAATAGATATTCTGACTCAAGCAAAGAATTATGACATAAAATTCAACTCCTTAGAAAGTTTGGGACCTACTATGCAACTCATTCAAAATGTTTGGGACTTCATGTGCATTTAAAAACAAATGTTTCGGACCTATGCCGTGACATAGTCAAAGGTTTAGGTCTTCCTGTACGACTAATTGAATACATTTGAGACATGCAATGCACCACCTACAACAGGTTTTCAAACCTATTTTTCCCGTGATTTTGAAACATTTGCTCATAAGGGGAGGGAGGAAACTATGAGAAATGAACATTTGGGCAACATTGTAGAATATAATATGTTTTATTTAACGAAAAATAAGTTACAAGATCATAGGCAACGCTTGATTTCTAACTCATAAACTACTTCACCTTCCATCTCCTCTTCTAACACGTAGAAATCCAAAGATTATATCCCTTGACCTATCGCACATTCGAGGGTCGTACCAATCAAAGAAGTTATATCCATCGACATCCTAACGCCTTGGGCAAGTGAGAAATCTTCTTCATGGGTTCAAGTTTGTCCATGAGGTCTTCATCTATACAGGGTTACCGCATTTACTTACATTGCTCTCCATATTCACATGTAAGATAAATGGAAGAGAGAGAAGAATATATACGACCTGGGATGGAAATGAACAGTGATTAGTAAAGTGAAATGGGGAAAATAGGATTGGATGAAAATTTCCCTATTTAAATTTGTCAGAATTTTCCTTTTTTCCATTTTTGAGTTTAACTGATAGTGGAACTAATGTTTTCCATCATTTTGGACTGCATCTGCGAATTTCTCAAAGCAAAAAATGAAAAGGTTTGGGACCGCGACTGTAATTTCCCCTACTTATTTGGGACATATTTGTAATTTTTTGAAAATTTTGGGACCACAGTTGTAATCAGTTTTTTATTTTTGTTATATTTAATTGGGAGGACATATTCATCATATTACAATTTTGTATCGAGAAAATGGATGGTGAGGGGTATTCCACACTAAATGTTTCAAATATAAACATTTTGTGCTATTTTTAAAAGGTAGGTTTCAACAATTTGACCAATAGGTAGGAGGGGGTGTTGTACTATTTAGATAATTTATACTGTTAAAGGAAAAATTAAATTGTTAAAAATAATATATGAATAAAACTCTTTATGTCATTATGTAAATATGTATATAATGTTAAAATGTTAAATAAACTGAAAGACAATATTTTAATTACTAGTATACAATATTTTTTATCAACTTTCCACAACTTTTCTTCATTTTATTTTCTGCTTTTATCAAGACTTTTGTTGTTTGTATTGAAACTCAACAAGAAAGTTCGACAAATAGTTGCCTACGAGAGAATGCATGCTCAGAAAGGAATATTTCAAAAGTAGGTGTTCGTGAGATTCTGCAAGTGTACGGATCGTGACAAGAAATAAATTGAATTTATCAAGTCCGAATATCGTCCCATAGAAACTACTATCTACTATAAAGTTTTAAACTAACCTGTTTCAAATTAAATTAAACTGTTAACTAATGATCAAATCAAATTGTGTTTTCTAAACGAAGTTCTAATAAATAAATAAAAAAAAAAAAACTTACATTAAAACTGTAGATAAGATTATGTGATTGGATATTTGGGATTTTCGATTTCACTTAGGTTATTTATCATACATTTAACTCCAATTTATTCAATCATTTTTCATACGCGTCAACGATCGAATTAACCTGATGTAGTTAGTGATCTCTCTCTCGAGCAATACTAATCTTGTTCATATGTCCGAACTTACTATATTTCTATATAAATCCACACACATATGAACGCATTTATCTATAGGAATTCAACATGGATCGCATAGCATATAATTATCTCTCGATCTCTTATAATGTCTATGTTAATTATTGTACAAGCTAGAATTATACATCACCTCTCGGTCTCAGTATTATCCCTAAATCAATCAATTGCTGCTCAGACAATTGAACCATTAAACACACAATAATTAATTAACAAGTATCAAAGTGGCATGAAAATCGTAGAATTAAACATATACTAAAAACCTTAAGTTACATCATCCATCCAAACAATAAAAATATTTAGCCACTCATAACGTTGAAATTAAACACGCAAAAGTGAAACAATATCACCAAAAATTGACGAAACTTGAAGCTTCTCATGTGTGTCGGCTGCTTCTGTTTAATGTGTATCCAATTTCTCCCCTTGAGTCGCCTCTTTTGTGTTTGTACATATAAACTAGTTGGGAGAAAACTAGTTTAGAGGCTGTATCACTTGCGGGTATATAGCTGGCTCTATTTTTTTTTTCTCAAGCTGTCGCCTTTTTCTTTTTCCTATAGCTTCCGTTTCTTCTTCCAAATAATATAACTCAGCCCTTGTTTTCTCCCACTTAGCTGTAGTGTTTGACCGCTTCTTCTTCTCTTTCATTTCCTTTTCTTTTCTCTCTATTTCCTCCCAGAAGCTGCTTGCCTGTGCGTGTATATATAAATATCAATTGCTGCCCATTTCCTTTACTTTTTATGAGTGTTTTTGTGTGTATGCGTGTAACTCAACAGCCCCCCATTTTTTTCAAATTCCTACCTTCGTTTTTCCAAATTTCAGCTTATGTTTTTCCAAAGAAGCTACCGCTTTTGCTCTCTGTTTTTTTTTTTTTTTAAAAATGGTTGCCCACTTTTTTTCCTCTTCCTCTTCCTCTTCCTCTCTTTTTTCTCTGTTTTTCAAAATGGCTGGCGGCTTTTAGGACCTCTTTTCTAAATTTCAGTCCAATGTTCTCTTTGTCTATATATTTAATCTCTAGTCGTCATATTTTGTATCTAATTAGAAGTCAAAACTGAGGCCCAATTAATTTAATGCTACCAAGTCCTCGTACTATGATTTTTTTCCATTTTTTCGCTATTTTGCTTTCTTTTCTTCAATTCATTAAATATAAAGTTTTACTTACAAAATATAATATAACATAAATTATGTAGAAATTTATTCAAAAATACAATAAAATATTATGATTTAGAGTCTCAAATAAGTATAAAAACTACACTTATCACACCCCCAAACTTGACTCTTTATTTGTCCTCAAACAAAACTAAAACCTAAAGCAATGCTAATTACCTAATTGGTGGCCAGTCAATCAAGTAAAGCAAAAAGATTTAGCTAGCTAACCTGACTTTTTATCCCAAGATTAAAATCATAATATTAAATCTAATCACAGCTTCAAAAATACAATACAGAAATTAAAATCTATTTTTTCAATGTAAAATTGACACGTGTGTGTGAAAAATTAAGCATCGCATTATGAATTTATAAATTGTTTCAATTCACGACCCTCAATGGTCAAATATATTCTTTCATCACTTGTAAGATTCACACACGCTCAAACTTATTCTTTTCGCTCTTTTCAAGTGTGTGAACTAAAGTTGAATTTTATATTATCTTTACCTCTCTAATTTAGGTAAATCTCATAATAGATAGTCCATATGTCAATAGATAAGGATTCTCCATAGTTTTATTAATCTCTAGGATTTAACTAGGCTAATAATCCCTTATCAAAAGTCAGATTTTCCCGAATAAGTGTTTGAGATATAACTAAGGCATTTAGTGCGTCTTCTGTTTCATATAACTGTTTTTTTCTAATTTTCTGTATTTTTCCTCAATTTAATTTTTTTTATTTGAAACATTCTCTCCATTAAACCTTCNGCTTAATTGTTTGAGTCATAAAGGCTATGAAGAGAAATTTTCAAATAAAATAATAATTTTTTATACTTTGATTAGTGCATTATACCTTATTAAACACCAATTTAAGAAGGACGATCTCTAACTTGAGATTTTCACCAAATTTCACCAAATTAACCCTAGACAGTCTACACAAGATTTTTTTTACACATGGAGTCCCCATTTATCTCAACATCTTCCCGTAATAGTGAAATCTCCCAAACCATTTTAAATTTGGTCCAATGATGTAAAATTTAGTGGTTTTGGATTTATCATCTATGGTCCACTATTTTAACATATCCACTTATAAAATTAACTCATTCATACACAATACTTAACTTAATTCATATACTCAATATATATCAAATTTCACATAAAAAAGCCAAAATTAATCTAAGCATGTAACTTATTGACCATTCATACATCAATTTATGATTCAGTACATTCCTCATTACCAGCCAGGCCAACTTACTCATACAAGCACAAGATTTTTCAATTTTTTTAAAGCAACAAAAGCACATAAAAAATTTTAAAAAAAAAAAATGAAAACTCATGTTTCTCACCCCCAAATTTAAACAGACATTGTCCTCAATGTCTTAAATTCGAAATCCGCATATAAAGGAGTGGGAAAAAATGAAGAAAAGACTCTCATGATATGACTTGTAATTCAATGGGTAGCTTTCATATTACTCCCATTGGCTCCTTGGTCAATATTGGTTTAAATGTTAAGCAACATCATGTTCGTGAAAAATCAAATAAATCATTAAGATCAAATAACTAAAGCAAGTGTTACTTATCTCTAACATCTAATATACCAACATATCGATGACCTAAGGAAAATGGTGGTATGGATGATGAGTCCCAAATAAACTTAAAATAAACTAAATTATCATAAAATTCAAAAATAGAATAAATAAAAGGAAGAAAGCTTGGGTTGTCTCCTAAGAAGCACTTTTTTAATGTCATTAGCTTGACTGCAATGGTGATTATTCTGGCTCATCTAATAAGATGGAAGATTTTTCTTTCGAGAATTCACCTTCCAAATATGGCTTCAAAATTTGACCATTAACTTTGAAATTATCCTTTTTTAGATGTTGTAGCTCAATTATGCCATAAGGATATACTTTCACCACCGGAAAAGTTCCAGACCATTGAGATTTTAATTTTTTAGGGAAGAGCCTTAGTCGAGAATTATAGAGTAGCACTTTCTCCCCCACCTGAAATTCTTTTCCTTAAATGAATNGAAGAGCCTTAGTCGAGAATTATAGAGTAGCACTTTCTCCCCCACCTGAAATTCTTTTCCTTAAATGAATTTGTCATGCCATCGATTTGTTCGTTCTTTGTAGATGCAGGCATTTTCATAGGCATCATTCATGAACTCATCCATCTCATTGAGGTGTAGAAGTCTTTTTCCTCCAACTTGTTGCATATCAAAGTTTAGTTTCTTCACTGCCCAGTAAGATTTATGTTCCAGCTCCACAGGTAAGTAACAAGTTTTTCCATACACCAATCGATAAGGGAACATTCCAATATGTGTTTAAAATGTTGTTTTGTATGCACAGAGAGCGTCATCTAACTTCTTTGCCCAATTTTTTCTCGATGCATTAACTGTTGTCTCTAAAATCCATTTGATCAGATTTTCACTTGACCACTTGTTTGTGGGTGATAAGTTGTAGCAATGCGATGCTTCACTCCATATTTTGATAAAATTGAATCCAACATCCTATTGCAAAAGTGTTTGCCCCCATCACTAATGAGTGCCCTTGGTGTTCCAATTTAACTGAAAATGTTTTTCTTCAAAAAATTTATGACTACATGAGAATCACTGGTTGGTGTAGTAATTGTTTCAGCCCATTTAGAGACATAATCTATCACCTCCAAGATGTACTGACATCAATACGAGGATGGGAATGGACCTATGAAATCTATACCCCAAACATCAAAGAGCTCTACTTTAATTATGGAGTTCAGGGGCATCTCATTTCTTCTAATGATGTTTCCAGTTCTTTGACACCAATCACATGCCTTGACTATGCTATGAGCATCTTTAAAAAACTCTTGGCCAATAGAAATGAGACTGGAGTACCTTAGTAGCTATTTTCGTTCCTCCAAAATGCCATCCCTATGGTGACGAGTACATTGCCTTGAGATTTCAACCAGTTCTGCTTCAGGTATACACCTTCTAATAATTTGATCTGAACCACACCTATATAGATATGGATCTTCCCAAAAGCAATATTTCAAATCTGAAAAGAATTTCATTCTCTGTTGGTGGGTGTGTCAGTAGGTAAAATTTTGCTTGCGAGGTAGTTGACTATATCTACATACCATGGGACCTCAAGTAGAGCGAGCAACTGTTCATCTAGAAAGAATTTGTTGATTTGAGCATCCCTTGTTGGTGTGATCTTCTCCAATCTAGATAGGTGATCTGCCACTACATTTTCTGTTCCCTTCTTGTCTTGAATTTCCAAGTCAAACTCTTGTAGAAGCAATACCCATTTGATAAGTCTAGGCTTAACATCTTTCTTGGCTAGTAGATGTCTAAGGGCTGCATGATCAGTGTAAACTTTGACTCTTAACCCAATAAGATATGATCGAAATTTATTAAATGCAAACATCACTGCCAGCAGCTCTTTTTCAGTAGTGACATAGTTGATTTGAGCATCGTTGAGGGTTCAACTCGCATAATAGATCACGTGAAATATCTTATTTATTCTCTGACCCAGTGGTACTCTTACCACAAAATCATTTGCATCACACATGAGTTCAAAAGGTAAATCCCAATCTGGTGTTATGATAGGTGCAGTTACCAACTTTTCCTTAAGTATGTTGAATGTTGTCAAACACTCCTTAGTAAACTGAAATTTGACATCTTTCTCAAGCAGATTACATAATGGTTTAGTAATCTTTGAGAAATCCTTGATAAACCTTATGTAGAATTCTGTATGACATAGGAAACTTCTGATTCCCTTTATTGAAGTAGGTAGAGGCTATTTTTCAATTACCTAAATTTTTTCCTCATCGACCTTAATACCTTTACCTGATACTCGATGACCCAATAAAATACCCTCTTGAACCATAAAGTGACACTTCTCCTAATTAGCACAAGATCGCTTTCTTAACACCTTTGTAGAACTAATGTTAGATTCTTGAGACATGTATCAAA
>CAIGRF010071399.1:17978-35705 GCA_903798235.1 Fraxinus ornus | reverse complement strand
AAAGGAAAGCTCAGACACTTCAATCTTCAGAATGGTTTTCAAATTTTTAGTTTTTGGAGGAGAGGGGGAAGGGGAAGGGAGGCATGGCCTGATATTTAGATCCAGGAGCTGCTAAGCTTTGCATGTTTGGCCGTGCTTAAAAGTAAGACACAACTACTTCTAAGTTACTTACATTACCAATGATGATTTTCAGAAGTTACCATTTTTCCAACAAAACTAAATATAAAATGAACTTTTTAAGCACAGCCAAAAGTGCCAAAGCTGATTTCACCACTCATGAGGATTAATTATTTAAAAAAGGGCACAGAGAGGAGATAACCTATATTCTGACAGACACTGAACTAGGGGGCCAATTTAGAAAATCTCAGATGTTCGGACTTTTCAAAATTCCATGGACATGCAGAAGAGAAATGATACCCCCACTTTGGACCAAGAAAGAACTTATACTTGTTCAACTAACAATTAAGATGAAGAAGGGTCAGGAACGACATGTGCCTTTATGATAAACAAATCCATTTTGCAAGTTCGTTATTATGGGTAGTTCCTATAAAGGATCGGACTTCTTTCTCCGAATCGGTTCCTGGTCAGTCAATCAAGATTTGCCATCAAGAGAGGGAAGAGCATTTAGGTTTCTGACAGATGAGGACCAATTTAGAAATTAGATGCATCCTCTAGGACTATGCTAAACGCCATAGGGAAGTACGATGTTTAATTTTGCCTCCAGGTGACAATGAAGAGGATTGTACTCGTGCAATATTTGGTTCATGATAAAGCAATTCAACTGTGTTTCAGTTTAACACACACATAACTATAATACCTGAAGAAGGGTGACAGCAATCTTGTATTGGGCACAAATTGTGGCTTGAGCCTTTATGTCTGCACCACGAGATTGATCCTTGGCTAATGCTAGGAAACCCTCATCAAAACAGGATAATGCATCTGAAAGCTGATTTTGCTCCAGATGGGCAAGTCCAGTCTTGAAACAAAATGCAGCAGCAGCCCCACGAGGAACCTGTAACAAGAAAAGGCCAAAATGTTGATGGAAGAGACGAGAAATTCATAATATGCTACCAAATCAAAAGTGCTACCATCTCAGAGTATTAATTTCTGTGTAAACTGCATAATGTAGTTTCAAACACAAAGACAGATCTAATATTTGTATAATTCATTTTCCTACTTGGGTTGGGCTCAGCATGGAGATTGTCTCCGTTAGAATAAACCGTGTATCAGGGTTATTTCTAGCCAAAATTATTTTCCAAACATTGACATCTTGCATCCACATACCAAGTGCTACTAGATGAATACTACAAGGATTTTTTTTTTTTTTTTTGAAAGGTAATCAAGTATTTTATTAATCAATGTATAATATACAGGAAGTGTATTATCAATTTAAATCAGAAAGTAACAATATGAAATTAAGCAGCCCATCTATATGTCTAATAGCCTCAGTACTAAACCAAGTATAAAATGTAAAATAAAACAATTCTCTAATCTGCTCTATTGTCCGTGATAGGCCTTCAAAACAACGACCGTTCTACAAGGATTTTTCAAAGAGCAAAATAAGAGGAATAAAACGAAGTCAGATTTACAGTGCACACACAGCAGTTGATGAATTCATTATGGAATAACAAATAATTCAAAAACAAATTTCCATGAATGCACAGAGGTACATTAAAATGTAGATGGCAGTTATAATTCATTTTCCCACTTGAGTTGGGTTCAGCATGGAGATTGTCTCCGTTAGAATGAACCAAGTATTAGGGTTATTTCTAGCCAAATTCATCTTCCAAACATTGACATCTTGCACCCATATATCAAGTGCAATCCTTCTGCGTGCTACTAGATGAATACAACAATTTTTCAGAGAGCATAATGAGAGGAATAAAACAAAGTCAGTTTTACCGTGCACACACAGCAGTTGATGAACTCAGTATTAAATAACAAATATTTCAAAAAAGAATTTCTTTGAATGCATACAGAGGTGCATTAAAATGTACATGGGGGTTATAATTCTATTTTTCAAACTCTGTTATTAGGATCATGAAGAATGGTAAAAAAACTAAAATTCTATAGATTAGCAATTACTAAACAAGAAAAGAAAGGCCAGGATAAATGTCATGTATAAGCTCCGTTGTTCTATATACTACTAGCAGGGAAACAGAAATAGACGTATTCACCTGCCCAGGACGGACAGCTTTTGGAGAAGCTGGAAGTGCAGAAGCTTTTCCTGAGATTTCAGATCCTGGAGGTTCAAGAGCACTGAGATCAAGGGGCTGACTAGAGATGGGAACCTGCGGAGTCATCTGAATCTGAGGCTGTGGTAGAGCAGCAGATTGAGGCATGGATTGGGGCGGAATTCCACCATCTGGAAGCCCAACGGGCTCGTACGTAACTGGCTGTTGCGCAGTTTGTGGGGGTATCCCACCACTGGGTATAGTATCAGCTGCAGCTACATTAACCTGGTTAGCTGGGACATTGTTTCTTCCAGCTCCTTGAGGATTTGGACCTAGCCTTGAGAGGATGGTCCCAGGGGGAGGAAGCGATGCTGCAACTTGAATTGATGATATAGTATCCTGGAAGAAGTCCTCCGGGATTGGACCTGCTGTGACTCCACCACCAGTTACCGTAGGAGCAGGCTGTGATGTGGATGCAGGTTGAGCCAATGAGTTGGTTCCAAAAGGATCTGAAGAAACAGAAACAACGGGAGCTGTCACAGTTCCAGAGGTTGTAGGAGCAGGTTGAGGTACAATTAGGCCTAGATCTGGGGATGCACTAGTTAATGACTTGGTCCTACTCATTGGAAGGCCCAACTGCTTCGTGGCTTCTTTAATTTTATTTAGATCCACTGTAGAAGATGCAACTGGTTTGTCTCGAATTCTAATGTGTAATCTTCTGGTTTTTAAAGTTCCTTCCTCATCGCTGCTGCTACCATCGGCAGCAGCACCATATAGTGATTTCTTATATTCTTCCTCAGCTTTCGCCTGAGCATCTACAGCACTGGAACTGGAAAATTGTTGGGACAGAGTTTCTAGACCCATCAAGGAATCGCCTTTAGATTCACCATCAGGTGCCCCTTTAGGCTTGTTTGATGCAGTTGTAGCAACAAATGCCGGAAGTCCATTTGCCTTGACACCACCACCATCAGCTTTAAACGCTTTCACTAAACTACCTTCTCTCACTTCAACAACGTTACCTCTTCCTTTGATTATACCCAAATAAACACCAATGTGATCAGTAACAATGGATGGGATTGTTCCATCATCAGTTCTCATGTAAGGCATCACCTCTGCAGCCAGTTCCCACTGAGGTATGCTCTTCAGGTTGGTGGGTGTCTTGATTTCCCAGTTCCCACCACCCCATTCAGGTCCTTTAGGAACCATACTTTCAGCAGCAAAGTTTGCAAATATGCCTTGGGTCCACCCAGTAGAGCGTACTCTTAAAATCCTCTCACAGTATCGCCTCAAGTCTGAATCAGCACCCTCTTCTTCTAACTTCTGAGCAAGACGCCGCATTGCACTAGGATTAAGGTGGCATATAAAAAGATCAAGCACGCTTTCATAATCTGCTACAACTTCAAAAGTTTCTTTTGCACTGTCAAACTGACCATATCTGCAGTTTCACACATTATTCCCAGATTATGAAGTGAGGAAAGGATCAAAAGATGAAACATAGTAGTAACAAACTGAGGCTAATTTATCTATACATTTCAGTCAATAGGATCTAAGTTTTTCCACTCATGAAATATGTAAACTATTCAAAATATGTAAACTATTCAAATCAGTAAATTGGACTTGAAGATCTTTTTGAAAAATAGATACTGCCACACATATATGAATGGTATTTAAGGAAATACCAAAAGAGATTTGGACCCATTTACACCAAAATAAGGCTAAAGCAACAAAAAGGTAATTCCTCATATCCCCATTTTCAGACTTGAAGATCTAATCTGCAGTACACTGCATGCTGACAAACTAGAAAGAATGAAGTTGGCGGAGAGCAAGGAACAATTGACTATTCAATTTCCTATTTCCACTATAAGGATTAACTAGATATTTGAAATGATTCCCCCAAGAGAAATCAAAAGATAGACTTTGTTATTAACTATGTTACCTTGATATGGATGGTGTACATGTGAACTATGGGTATGTGTCCACAAAAACAACTAAATTTTGGTAACCTATATTTTCCATTTAATGCTTAAGGATATAATGATGTGCAATATAATCAAAACTGTTCAAATAGTTAAGCAATAATTAATCATCCTTGATGTGCTTTCAAAATTTATGACAGATGCAAAATAACATACATGTCCCATACCCTTGTCCGGAGCAACGGGTGTCTAGCTTGGGTACTTCAAGAATTGAGAAGAGTTGGAGAAATATGGATTAACAACAGAGCAAGTTACAGTAACATCCCCTGATACTACTACAATGACACCTTTCAGTTTCAATTTTCACAAAAAGAACTCCCCTATCGGGCCAAAAAGAAAATGCATTTTACATTTTACACTTTTGTCTTTACACTAGGTTTAATCTATTATTAAATGATATTTCTTTAAAAACATCTTATTTTTTATTGAGATGGGAGCAAAAGACATGGGTATATCTCAATAATTTTGTCAAGATTAATTTTTTATTTTAAAATCAAACAAATCGATCCAATTTCTTGACCCGAATAAAGGGAAAAGAAAAGAGAAAAACTTCGAACCATTTTTGATATCATCACAAGAGTAGTTTAATTTCTTAAGCTTCACTAAGTATAAATGTTATGCCTAGAAAAAGACAGATATATTAAAGAAGACAGTACTGAATCAAGAGAGAGAAAATTCAATCATATCTCACAATAGTATTGCAAATTTCAGAATGCATATTCAAAATATTACTGTTGTGTTCATAAATATACAATAAATGAAAAGGATAAACTTGCATTAACATTATTCATAAAATTCATCCAAAAAAGTAAACATATATGAACAATGAACCACGAACGAGAAGTTTCAGTAGTTTAGATTGTGTTTTTCTTTGCCTTTTTCAGATAAAAATTTCGGATCAATTATGTTTTTTTTTAAAATAAAAAGTTAATTTTAATTTAATTTTTTTTTTTACAAAAAAGTATGATTATTGAAATGTAATTACTTTATGCAAAAAGAATAAGACAAATTAGTTTTCATTAAGCTAAAACCAATGACTCCTATCTAAATAAAAATTAAGGGGAAAAATTTTAAATGTGAAGAAATAGAGAAAGCAATACCGTTAAAATATCACTTAATAATTTCTTCAACTTTAGCATAGAGAGACCAAGGGTAAAATAGGAGATACATATTTATTATTGCTCGACAGGGAAGGTTTTTGTAATTTTAAGAGGGTGTGTCGGTGTAATTTGCTCTTAATAATAGCTAAATAGTAAGAGATATTCTACCAACATGAAGATCTTTTCTGTACGTTCTAAGAGGGATATCAAGATGTACTCATTTCCAAGAGAGAGAAGTTATTGAAGATCATAAAGTCAAGCTCAAATGATTAAGTAGCATCATTATAAGCTGAAGATATGTCTTTGCTACTTACTTGATACATGCATATCCCAATTGGCGGAACCGGTGGAACAAATGTGAGGTTGGGGGACATCGTGGATAGTCTCTTGAACGCAAAAACTCGTCTTTTAATGCAGACAGTGCAGTAGAAAAACGGAGTGCTTTGATTGCATAGATTCCTCGCAACACCTAAGTTAGATGAGCAATAATTAACCACGAGCATACTATGTTAATAAAAGACATAAAGTATCCATCCATGAAGTACCTGAGTGAATTGTGGTCCTGATTGAGACAATGACACGGCAAGATCACCACAAACTGGAGAACCTCTGGAAAGAATATCAAGTGATCTTGGAGTAATACGTAGGCTGTCAAACCTTTAATCAGACAATTCACTACATCAACCACAGGCCTCAACAATTGTATAAATTTAAACTTTTGCATTTGATGGAAGGTAAAGTTAATCCAATAATCCATGTGTAGTACCAGAAGTTCAGAACTCAGAAGAGACACATATTCTACTAAAGCATGTCTAAAATCAGATAACAAGAACCTCGATGTAATTTGGTATAGGATCTCTGGCAGGTCAAGCTTCTGCTCAAAATGTTGTTGCATTGTCGCAAATCCAATAAGAAGAGGTTCGAGAAGCCCAACAAGGCAACTCTTGATCTCAGTTTTCTTCTTCTGTCTGGGATTTATATCTGTTGGGTTTGCAAGCAGCAGACGATCATTCAAAGCTCCAACCAACACTGCAAGGAAAAAGTTGATGTTGAAAGATAAGAAATCTAGTTACATAATTGAGAAATACAGTTAATGACATGTAAGCAACAAAAATAAGTTAAAATATGCTGCCAATGAGCCTCAAACATGAAAGCACATAAGCTAATATGGAGCAAGAATTAGAGATCCACCTGCATTAGGCATACTAATAGAGACTATGGTCCTCACTTTTCCATCCCAGCCAAGCACACTTACAGCACTGGTAGTAGAGAAGAGAAGTGCAGGCCCAATCCACAGAAGGGATCTAAAGTGATCATGAGTTAAAGAGCTCATCACAGCTAGAATATCACATCAGAACAAAGAGTTATCTTAATTTTCCATTTTTCTTTGGGATAGTGTGTGTGCACACATTGTGGGAGAAGTGGGAGGGGAAGGGAGGAGGAGGAGGAATCACAAAGCATAAAGGATATTGAAGGCAGTCCTCTATCAAACTTAGTAGAACTGTTGGCCAGTATATCTAAATCTGCCGAAACAATTAACACCCTTTGCGTAGTTAATATACCAGCAACAAAGCCCCTGAGCGTTTCTTGCCAATGTACCTAACAGGAGTATTAAAAACATGAGAAGCTACTATTTTTACTTGCATTTGATTCCACCAAATTAAAAAAAAAAAAAAATCATCAACATAACATAAATGGTCAACCAGAATAGAACTTCAAGAAAGAAACCACCAAAAAGTTTCATGACTTTGGGAAGCAACTAAATGCGTAACCCAGTACATAAAAAACATCAGCACCTTAAAATGATGCTTCACATACTGAAAAATCATTTCACAGATGGGAAGAATTCATACAACCAAGAGGAATCCAATTAGGACATAAAACCCTTAAAATGTCGTGATTTCAGCATGATATCACATAAGACTTGCATTTTATGGACACCTATGCTGCAGTAGATAATAACAGCAACATATTCATGTATGTGAGAGATCTCAGAACTTGCATGTTGTTACCCATGCTCTGGGAATTAACTAATAATTGTCATTTGATATGCGCTTCTATCAAATTGCACTAAGGAACCTGGTACGTGAACCAAATCAAGGTCTAGTACGGAGTACCGTCACATGCCATATTCCTGTAGGTTTCTCCATTTGATGGATTAGCTACTTGAGGTTCTGCGTGGCAAATTCATTATTTTATATAGTCGAGAAAAAGAAAAATATTTGCTTCTTCACGGATTCAAAGAACCAACCAGGCAAATATATGAGAAGATACAGACATCCTTCTCCTTTTGACACTCTCTCATAGACATATAAATGAGAAGAAAAAAATAAGAAACATTAACAGATAACATGATTTCAACAGAAGCTGAAAATAAGAGAAGAAAAACGGAGGAGAAATTGCAGAGAAAATAAATGATCATGAAACTAAAATGTGCATTTCTTCACTTGTAATCCAATAAATTATCTCCAGAACCTATATCTGCTTCATATTAAATGCCCTATGGCAGGTTCATATTCGTTTACTCCCATTAAATTTTGAAAATGAGAAAAACAAGGTGTTCAATTTTCGTATTAATACCAAGTTCAGGTCCCCCGCAAAGAACTCTGGTAAAGCGACATGGAGGTAGTCCCACCCCAAGCAATATAGTTATAGAACAGTTTAAGACCCTCTACGCAATGACTTGGTTACATGTCATGCATCAATAAGTAATAAATGTAAGGTACTGAAATCAATATCGTGCATCAGTACATTTCTTGGATCAGGTTAGCAACAATAAGCACAAGGAACTAAAATTCTAACATCTTAATTGATGAAAGGAGTGAAGAAAAACAGAAAGTTCTGTACAGTAATTTAGTATTCCTTTCTAAATAATTACCTGAAGCACTATCTCATTTGGTTTCAATTTGATGGATTTTCTACCTTCACCTTTTGTAGATATATAATGTCCATCAGAAGTTGATAGGCGGTATCCTTGGACAAGTTTTGCCAACCCAATCTGGTCCCCATGAGAAGCAAACATCAAAGTTGACTCTACAGAAGTAGACAGCATGGATCAGACCTTCTCGAAGTGTTTTCAAGTAAATCAAACACCAAGAAACTTCTTCATTAAGTACCTAGTGGAGTAGAAAAGATGCGATCAACTTCACTTTCAAGCATAAATTGCATTGGACCCTTAACAGAAGCAACATCAGTATCTACTGACTGATTTTCCTCAATGGTTCCATTCTTTCCAAGAGATTCTTGTGAAGCTGCTCCCGGCAAAATATACAAAGAAAGACCAGTCTTATCTTCGTCAAGAATGGCAAAATGATTTTCGTTAGGACCAACAAAGGCAGCATCTAAACCTGGACAATTTGCAGAGATGTATGGATCAAGAAGACTTTTTTGTAATCATGCATAGGCATAATAATGAGTACAACAGCAGAAAATAGCACGCCAAAGATGCTGTACGGACCTTTAACTGTTGTTGCTTTACTATTAGCCAACTGAGAATCCATGTTTTCCCAATACATTACTATTTCATTTGTGGCACCAGTGGATTCATAAACAACAAGAAACAGGTGCTGCTTTTTGCTGTAGACAATGTACTTTGGTTGGAATTCCACATTTCCAGGAATCTGAAAACAGTAGATCAGTGAACTTAATAACTTCATAATTTATAGTGGAAGTGTACAATGATTAACACTGTGAAGAAGCAACTAATTTTATTACCGAAGAATAAAGCTTCTTGTAAATATTCTCCAATCCAGAAGAGAGATTATAAGCCATAAGGTTTGCCCCTTCAACATAGAATGCTCGAACAGGATAGTGAAGAACTCTGTTCTCTTTATTGAAAAAATTTAGCTCCAGATGAAAAGGCTGCCAGAATAGTGCGTTAAAGAATATTCTAAGCTAAATTTTGAGCGTGTATCAGGTTATTTGCATGATTACCAGGCAAACCGGAAAGTCTCTTAGATGATGCTTTGTATCCAAAATTGTAATTAGAGGTAACCGAGATATTGGAGCACTTTTAGTATGACCTTCCATGAAATGCTGTAACACCAAGTAGAGTTCATGATTAAACATCTACAGTTTAAAACCTTCAAATTTGATTAGAAAAAGGCAGAGAAGTTGAGAGCTTTGCATCATCTAAACTTCTAATTGCATGTGAATATATAGTCTCTTCCACAAATAAATAGACACACTATAGCAAAAAACTGTGCACACTTCAGAACAATAACTGCTAAACATAAAGAAGGCAAACAAAATAGGCAATTAATTGAAAAAGAATAAGTAGATTAAACCATTACATGTGCTTATTTATCCTCCAATGATGGTTCAAGATAATCTAACATCTAGGCAGTATTAGAAAGAGGTAAAACGAGCTCTAATGAGTGCAGACCTAGTTAGTCTCCTTGAACTTTCAATTGTAATAATTTAACCACTCAACTTGGGTTACCCCATTAGTCACTAAAATGGATTCTGTCAATTTAAACTAACGGCCATGCTGAGTTTGAAAATGGAAGTCTGGTGTTACCATTAATATTTCTCCACGTATGCGTCTTCCTTGACCAATAAAGTCCCTAACTTTATAGGATGCTCACAAAAGATCCCAGTACTTTTAATTGTAAAAATTTAGTCACTCTAACTTTTGACGGTCTACCCTGTTAGTCCTAAAATGGATTATGTCCATTTAAACTAACAGTGAGATTGAATTGACAAACAAAAAAGTCCAGTGTGGCCGTTTATTTTCTCCACATTCGTGTCCACTTTGACCAAATTATATAGAAAAAGCAAAGAAAGAAAAAGGTAAAGAATTGAAGAAAAAGGAAAAATTGATTTCATCTTCCTTGATACCCAACAACCACCACCACCACCACCTGATGAAATACCCAACAAGCTTTGGACCATAGGTCAACTACGACGATCCTGACCTAGTTTATAAAGTAGGACTTATTCAGTACATGTATAAACCATGTATGAACATATAGGTGCTAGGGCAATAAAAGTTTTCCTCTTTAAAATGGGTTTAGTTGGTAATGGGGTTGATAAGTAACAAATCAGTAAAGGAGTTTAGACAAAATAGTAGGATAACCAGTAAGTACCCTCTTATCTAGGGCCAAAAGGACGACCTTCGACCCCCAAAAAGCTGACAAAATGGAAAATAAGTTAGAGCGCATGAAGCTTCAAGCCCAGATAATGCCCAATAATGGTATCAGTGTAGGTAAGAGTGAAGTTGGGAACATACTCCACGACCAGTGAAGTCCAATCATCATATATTTAATTATTGGAGAGGTGGTGGTCTGAAAAATTGACCGTCTGTTCGATATATCCAAGTTTTATGTAGCTTCCCTCATTTCTGTCTCACTCGACATTCCAAGCTTGTTATAGATATCCTTTTAGAAGGGCAGAATCAAAGTACAAGTAGGTGCAACTGTCTCAAACTACAGCTTTCCAACTTACCCTCGCCATTGGTTTAAATGGACGAAATCAACTTTAGTGACTAACAGGTAAACCATCCAAAGTTGAATGACAAAATTTATACAATTAAATGTCGAGGAACTTCTGCGAGCACCATTAAAATTTCAAGGACTTTCTTGCTAAAGGTGGACGAGAACGAGGAGACAATTAACAGCCACACAAATCTCCTTGCGAGCAACACATTAAGTTCAAAGACCAACTAGGTTTTTAACCCAATGGTTAAATGTCTATATCCCACAACATTACTTTTTCTCTTCATCTCCTTCCTCAATTCAGGTATTATATTTTATATTTGTAATTCAAAATAAAAACACACTTCAAAAGTCACAGCCTTAAACCCCATCTGGTAAACATATGTCATCATGCCCTAGCTTTATTAATACACTGATCATGATATGGAAAAACATATACATCTCTAACAACTAATCCACAGATACTAGAAATATTTTACCGAAAGTTCCACCATTCATAACTTCAAAAACTTGTTAACTGAAAGGCAGTTCATACCAACTAATGAAATAAGATACATGAGATAGAAGAATTAATGGGTTAGATCAGGAATTCACATACACTGTAAAGAAAAGCCTTCCTTGCTATGTCTGAGATTGTAAGCTGATTTTGGCTGACATGAAAACAAAACAATTAGCGAGAACCATTTCCTTCCTACGGACATTCATAAGTAGTCACATGTGAATGCACAATTTCCTAAAGGAGAAAATAATGTAAAATGTCTTTAAAACAATTTCATACTTCACAAAAGAAGATAGTTACAAGATAAATAAATGAATATACGTAAGCATAGAAAGAAATGCATGAGACGAGTTATGCATCATTTCTAGCAATTAATGCTAAATTCGTAGTGGACTCTTGACTATTTATAACTCTTCAATGAGGGATGGCGGTACAGCTTTCAACATAAGATAATAGGAGGCTTATCTTCTATAAAATCAAACTGATAACTAGAGTGAGAATACGAGCACACACTGGAGCAACAATTTCTTAAAAATATCAACTCCCAAAGCAGGTGGAAAACATTTAACTGGATGCATTATCATCATCATTATAATTATCATCATCGTCGTCGTCATCATTATAATTATGTCAGAGCATGTTTTAGAAACAATTAACAAGAAAATATATAATTTCAAGCTACTATAGATCAGTGATCATCCAATCAAATTCAGCTATCATGTCAATGCGTAGTTTCAAGGGTTGTGTTGCGTGTCCATAACCACGACCACTATTATTATTATTTCTTATGACAAACCATCTCTAGAAAACATTCAACAAGACAAAAACTAATTTCAAGATGTCACAGATAACCCAGTGGAATTCAGCTCATTTCAATGGCAGGTTCAGCTGTTAGGTGTCAAATCTTACATAGTTTTATAAAGGCAGACTGGAATATATTCCTGATTACAACTCTGGCCAAATAAGTTTGTGGATCTTCACAAATTTCCCTTCTCAAAACTTCATTAAATTCTTGTCCTTGGACCATTAAACTTAATCATAGAACTCAATCCTTCGGTAATCAATACTTGTATTTTGTATATCTTTTCACACTTTTAGCCTAGGACTTTCTATGCCAATATATTAAGCATTTCACATAATAAGATAAAGATATAAATAAGAACCGTTTGTGCAGCCAATTATATTGGTAAATTTATACTTGAGTAAGAACATAAAATACATGTTCTGAAAGTTCAGAGAGAAAATGGAGTAAATAGATGATTATCTTTCAGAGTTAAGTTCAATAAAAATCCCTCGTTTTGCCAAACAAATCAACAACGTTAAGATTGGGTATGAATTAGGTAAGTCAAAACGTTATGGAGCTACACAGTTTGTTCCTCCAGTAAATGTTGCTCAGAGTAGCCCTCCAACTATTCCTGCAACTCAAAACTAGTTAGCCATGGATTTCTGTTATTGCTGGAGAGAACAAGTCCTATGCACAAACCCATTTCAATCCAATGAACTAGTCCATTACTCATTATCAATAAACAGCCACGAAGATTAACTATGAGGGGCCAAAAGTAATACATTTGCATAGTATAAATGCATTCCACTCTGTAAGTACTATTAATAATCAATACTCTTTTACATTATGAAATCCTATCAATTTTGTAATATTTGTTAGTCAAGTAAGAAAATAACATAGTAGCTCCTGAACTTACCCTTTCAAATGATGCTCTTGAAGTTGTGCCTGAAGTTGGTGGTCAGCTAATATGCCAGATGAACCGAGGGATGAGAGTTTTTCCCTCAATACAGATGCTGCACAGAACTCATGGTTAGCAAAAATAAAAAAAATAAAAAAAAAA
Organism: Fraxinus ornus; assembly: GCA_903798235.1. Taxonomy (NCBI): domain Eukaryota; kingdom Viridiplantae; phylum Streptophyta; class Magnoliopsida; order Lamiales; family Oleaceae; genus Fraxinus; species Fraxinus ornus. The sequence continues at coordinate 22,677 of CAIGRF010071399.1, read as the reverse complement.
ATCACAGAGATAATCAGATTGAACGTATTGTTTCCATGTATGTCTTGCTTTGGGGAAAGATGGGTTAGTATCAGGAAAAGGATAATCAATTTGTGCCAAGAAAATTGCATTTGTTTTTGTCTCAAATTGTGGCCTACTCTCTGGACATGAGTTACTATGCATGTCCACTAACAGATCCTGTAAACCCTGGCTCCTGTAAATACACCAATCAACCCAATGAACAGAGGTATTTGGCTCATTTCATATGGTAAGGCGAAAAACTAACTGAAATAGCAGGTCAGAAAGCATGTTGTTGATCCAACAGTTTGCGTCGGCCCAAAACACATAATGGATAAAGCGTTGACCTCGTGGTATATTGACCTGTTCTGTACTAAATTGTGTCAATATCCAGGTAATCTGACCCATTTAGTAAACAGGTTTGTCTTTGTCTGACATCAACTAGCCCTCCATACATTTGGACAAACATGAACTGCAAAACTATTACCCCCTACCATAATATTCTAAAACAAAATAATAAAAAAAACAAACACTTCAAGTGAAATAACTCCTCAACAAGTCTCTTGAAAAGAAGGAAGATAAAAAAAAATTAAAATTTGTTAAACTGATGCAACGAAATTGATTCCAGATACAACTCATACAAGTGACACTCATTATGCCAAGGCGGCAAGAACTTCCTCAGAGAATATGCTCGATCAAATAATCAATTCTAAGACGGTCACCTGAAGATCCCCTTGCACTTTGCAGAACAGCGAAGAGTTGTTTCCGTCCCTCTCTAGTGTATGCAGCTCTATTCTTCCGATTGTCTCCACCACTCATGCTCTATATCAAAGAGAATGTATATATTCATCTTTAAGTTTGACGCATATAAGTTATCTTTGAAGAAATCGATGATACTTACTGCAAAGAGTAATGCTGCTAGATTCAACTTTTGGTGTACTTCTAAAGCCTTAATTCGGGGAAGTGGATAAACTGCTTCTCCCCCTTGCTGAGAAAGAATGCGAGGGATGTCAATGGATTCAATTGCTGCAAAGGGTATAAGCAGTATCAGAGAATGAATATATGACAGAAAAATGCAAAAGAAAGGCTGCAAAAAAGCAGTAAATGTTCAGAGTTTTTGAAGAAGTAAACGAACAAAGGAATTAAATAAACGAAAATTCGTGAGTTCTATGATGATCAAAGATGCGGATGTACTAAATCAGCATCAAGAACCCTCAACAAAATAGTGTTGCTAAAAGAAATAATAGAGCACTATAAGATATGAAGAAAATTATACAAAACGAGAATAAGCTACCAAGTATTTTTGGGTAGAGTTTGTAAATATAGATTGTTTTATGGGGTTCGAGTATTGTCCATACCAACATGAGCATTTTTTTCCTACCGAAAAATACCATTATCACATTTCAAGATATCAACAATCGCTTTTGCAGAAATAGGGATAACAAAAATTAATACTTATGTACCAGATTTGCCCTTTCCATTCTAGTCGTATCAAATTTATCCCCCTTTTCGATTAGATCATATCAAACTACCCTTCATCAAGAAATTATGAATTAGGAAGCACTTGTGTAAAAGATGAAAAACCTATCCTAGAATTGCTTTAGTGCAACCTCGATCATAACTTAACAAAATATAAGGATAAGTTGTTTTCGAAACCTAATGGCCCCTTAAAGCATAATATACAAGAGATAAACCACTAAATTTGCATCACTGAACACGGTGACCAAATTTACCATTCTTCATGTGCAGAAAAGTAGATTGCTTAACTAACCAGCAGGCTCAAAAAAGTTTGCTTGCATTGGAGGTCTATTAGGATTCACTGTTACTCGCGTTTTCCATACTTGAATACTTCCATCTTTGGACAAAGTGACAAGTAACCGCAACATTGGGAGCCAAGCAACTGAAATTATTGGTTGAGAACCTACCTGTGTACTGGAATGGCATATAAATTTGAATGTCATGATTCAAGAATGAATAAAACAACTAAAGTAAAGAAAATGAGAATGATAAAATGACGAAGACAAAGCCGGAGAGAAATTACAAAAACTGGTTACTAACCTCAAAGTAATTGTCCAGTATAAAATTTTCTATATTTTTCAGAAGCAAGGACTTATAAAATCTGTCATTATGTCTTTTGAAGCTCTAAAATGCTCCTACAACTATTATCACCAATGGATACTTGTTGATTTTTGCAAAAATATCAAATTCTCTAAACATAATCGTGTGAATTGCCATGTAATAGAAGGCAAGTAAGAAGGAGAAGGTAGATCAGTTGGAGAAGGGTAACGTATAATTAAAAATCTCACAGAACTATCAAAGTCGCAACATTTTCTAATGAACTTCTAAATATGGGTCCTCTCTCTAGGAGCATATAAAGATGACACTTCATACTTCAAAAAAAAAAAATGCTTTTAAGCACCTTTAAAGCGTAGCCCAACATGCTAAAAATCTGATCAATATGGCAGGCAATATTGGAACAAGAAACTATTAAGTGGTTGAGACTCCATTTTTGTGAATAATCCAAATGGATAGACCATAACCTGCAATATTAAAAGGCTAAACCCTGGATCTAAGCTACTAAGAGTTCAATTAGAAAATCAAACCAATCCAATCCAAGCACACCCTTTACTTATAGTATTATATGAACATTTGTTTTCCTTTTCTATTTGAAGAAAGAGATTTTATTTCTAACTACTAAGTGTACAATTTAGGAGGACAAGCAGTCCTCATTTATAGAGAAATTGTAAAAATCAAAATCGAGACCTAAAATTGTCATGTCAATTGCAGTTTAAATCAGTAGAAATGAACCTGATATTGTTCCACCATATACTTATACGATATTTGATAAATGGTTTGTAATTTGGATGGTAATCTGCACTATAAATTATTTTGGCCCGTCTGCTAGTGTTGAAATGGAAGTCCTTGTAGAAGTTTTTAAACAATTTATTTATTGTTGAGACCAGTTCAAGCTTAGGAACTTTCTTTTGGATGTTGATCATATTGGTTGGAGTTTGAGCTAGTTCTCACAAACTTGGTAGATCTTAGAGTCGCCAAGTTCTTTTCTGGTTAACGAACCTTCTTAAATTAATATGGTTTTGCATCTGTAGTCAAAATAATCTTGATGCATAATTCAAATTGTGTAGGGGCATCCTCCAGTGACTACTAGGACACGACCATGTATGAAAGTCACCCTTCAGCTTTGCCACAGGTGCGGCTACAGAATTCTCAATCCACATTTTCCTAATTAGCAAGGAAGTACACAAATAACAATTGAGACAAAATGGATATGATGGAAAGGAGAGATATCAAGAGGTGCAAATGGTACACGATATAAGCAAAATATTAAATCTAAGAATCAAAAGAGTCCACGTAAAGCAATGATAGAGTCCATAAAAATTTATTAGACTTGAATAATTAAGTTTCCTTTATTATCCTTCCTCCTAGTTTGTAAAATTGTAACTAAGAACTTGTTTGACAAGGCTTAAATTATAATTTAAGCAAGTCAAACATATGTTTTATTCCCCATATTCCGTAGGATTCACAATTTACTACCCACATATTATTCACACATTTCGTAGGACCCACAACTAATAAAACTTGAAAGCATTACGAAACAAGCACTAAATAAATTAACAGATAAAAACCTTTGTGTGACACTGCAGTAATGACTATAGAGCCATATGTAACTTACATTCCAATCATTAAAGGTCTCTCGGTGGAAACATCCCATGCAAGAAGTGTACCCCGTCTATCACCAACAAAAATCCATTCCAACATAGGATGAAATGCAAATGCACCAGCACCAAGTAGCTTAATCGTGTTATCAACTGCAAAAGGATCAATAATTAAAAGGCTCCCAATTTAAATGGCCAAATTTCTGTTCAAAGGAGCTACACTATCATATCTCTCAGGTGAAATAAAGAATAAAGTAATAGAGAAGTGTTATTCCAATCTTACGTTGTAGTGTGTAGTTAACAGCATACGTATGGATATTGTAAGCTCGAATTAAACCGTCTTGGTAAGCCACATACTGAATCAAAAAGAATGATAAAAATTAGCTGTGTGGACATTAGGCACTACTTTCACACAGCCAGATAGAACTAACAAAGGTGATATGAACTTGGAAGATGACATAATCAACTTAAAAATGTTACCAAAGCCGGAAGGCGAGGATGGCAAGCAAGATTGACAACGGGTTTCTTCAGGTCAGTCTTAATTTTTGTCGGCGCTTTCCCACCTTCCACAGTCCCAACAACTTTACACAAGCAAAAAATTTACAGACTTAGAAAAGAAATATAAATGACCAAAACAGAAGTACATTTTTTATTTTGATAACTAGATAATTTTATTTCGAGGCTCAAAGTAGGTGCAGGCATGCAGCCCATATAAAAGTTGTGCAGCTCCTGTGACTGCAAATAGTAATTCAGACCCCAACAACCAAGCACTCCCACCCCCAAAAAGGAGACGAACCGCTAGGTTGTTCAAAAAAAGAAATAAAGAATTTAACAGAAGGGTCAGTTCTTTTGAGATCCTCTGCCATACACCACAAAAATAAGTTTTGCAGGCTATTATCTTTGACTCTATTGAATGAAGTTGCTGTTCTTCAAAACAGGACTTATTTGTTCAGTTAAAGGGTATTTAAGTCTTTTATGTACTACCTAGAGTTTCCTAAATTCTTATTATAAATAGTAGGAGGCTAACA
>CAIGRF010071397.1:1039-13827 GCA_903798235.1 Fraxinus ornus | reverse complement strand
GTACATTTTTCATGAAAAATGTACCATTTAAAATTTATTTTTTTTAATTGGTGCTTGTAAGTTTTTTTAATTACATGAACGGGGCAAAATTTTAAAATGTCGCACATGCCACCCAAGATTTCACTGATTAGAGGTAGTGGCAGCATGTGTTTCCATATGCTTAATTTTATAAGTTACTTCCTCAAATTTGTAAAATTATATTAGTGATTAGACCTTAATTTGGAAGTAATTATTATGTGAATAATGGTAATTTACCTTCCAAGACTAATTATCTCCCCAAAGAGGAAAGTGGATGCAATAGTTGTTAATATGAGAATCAATGGAGTTGTCATGGCGAGGTAGACAGGACCCTTCTTTTCAATGACCCATGTTTGCAAATAAAATGTAAAACCAGTCACCACTATTCCCTGTCAAGAATAAGAGTAAAAAGCACAAGTAAATAACTTAAAATTTGAAATTAATATTCCCTCATTTTCAATGAGTAATTATTTTACTATTTCCCTCAAGAAAAAAATAAATACTTATTTGCACGTAGTTTTCAATGCGGCCCTCATTATTTCAATAACTAGTGATCGTCAAGACCCTCCGTAACGTGCATGTCAAATTCAACTTTTTATCGAAAGTCTAACACATGCATATGGTGCATAATTTAACACATGCATATGGTATAAATTATGCTAAGGTCCTAAATTTTTCTGTCACTCATTTTATCAAGCATTAGGCCTTTCATGAGAAAATAATACAACCTAAATATGAGGGAGCGTGATAAAGACATGATTTATAAAAATAAATTTATTCTTTATTTAACGATTAAACTTTTAGATGACATGATTCTGCAAATGGAAATTTCGAACTCATTCAAACATTAATGATGAAGTAAATATTCGTGGGAAAGAGATTTATTTTACTTACACAGTAAGCTATCGATATGAGTTTTACATCCCATCCAAGTTTCCATTCATTGGGATCTCTTACAAAAGCAACAGCAACAAAGAATGCCTGAATGGTGCTCAAAAGGCACTGTAGGGTTGTTAAGAGGAACTTCGAAGGATAACTTTTGAGAACTCCGCCCTACAATTCCACGATAAAAAGAATGAGCTCGAAAGAGAAATTAAAAGCATATTTTCCACTTTTTCAGCATATTCTGAAACTGGCGAAAGGAGTAATTCAACTGCGACGTGGAGGACAACTGTGTATATGTAGAACGGATTTAGGGATAGTCAAGCGCTTGCGGTCGAGCAGTATTGAAGACTAATTTCGAGACACGAATGTAAGTGGCATGAAATTATATTCCAAAAATAATATCAGGTTTATTAAAAATTTTAATAGAATTAGTACAAGGTGAATTAATGCAATGTTTAAGGTGACATTTTATGATACCTGTAATACGAGCCACGAGGCCCAAGTTAAGTTGGAAAGCAGCATGAATGAGACACCCTTAATCCATGTTTGGCTGGAAGGAATTACATGGCCTTGAAGTTGTTGGTAATGGCTCTTTATTAAGTGATTGTGTAATAGAAGTTTCAAGAAAGGTCCCCTATACAAGGCAATGGTTGCTGCTCCTGCCAAACACAGTGTTACCCCTGAAACTTTCATAATTCCTGGACTTGTCCTCAGCTTCACCCTTTCCATCCTGTTAATTATTGTCCATTATTTCAAAAGCTTTGGTAAATCAGCAAGAAAAATATATTGGTTAATTAACAACTTATTGAAAAAATTAAATTCATAAAAATCCCAATTATTTCTCATAAAAATTAAGGCTTAATCATAGTATTCCTTAATTCTCTCTCATCATAAAAATGAGAGAATTGCATAGGATAACACTGAACATTATTAAAGTAAAAAAGAGAAAATAATGAATATTTTATATATTAGTCTTGGGGAATGGGAGAAAAAGGATAAGAGTGAGATTCTACTTGCCGCTAGAACTCTCACCTCCTAGCATCTATGGAAGATGGACGTAAAAAATTGCTTTATCTACACCGCTCCCCTACATTAAGTCTTCCCTTCATTCACACGTAAATGATAGATGGTAACTATCTTGTAAAGTTCGGGGGTAATCATCCACTCCGACCAGTGGGGGAATAAAGGGCTCTATCGAACATACAAGGATATCTATTAAAGATTGAATGTCAATTTCAATATCAAAAAACTACAAAGTTGTTTTCATCGCCTACTCTTGTTCGTTCTAATGTAATTAGCTCCTCTCGTCACAAGTCACTGCTGTAACTTTCGATGATTATAGGTCTTTTCGATGCAAAATAAAACATACATTTAGTAGGTTTGCTTTGGTACTAAGTGCTGTTGGAGTTGTTTAAGTAAATATTTTATTTTTTATGCGCATCTAAACTTGATCTTCAAATCTTTGAATTTTGTTCCAATGAGTGGAAAATTTGCTCCCCGGAAAATTGGAAGCAAGTTTTGCCCAAAATATATACCCCATAGAATAATTTTAATTGGAGAAAAATTATTAAATACAACTTTCGATTAAATAAAACATTTTTTAGATGCTAATAAAATAAAATGACATATTATCGAGTGGGTTCATCCTCAATTCTTAAAATGGAAGAATATCCTCCAAATCTTTCGTAAGAAGAAGTTTGAAGATATTCCAGCTTATAGGCTGGATCTCTTCTCAAATTCAACCATTCATATATTTACGAATAATTAATTTGCTTATTTTATGATCAACCAATCATACGTTCATAAAATGATGCACCATGACTTTAATATTAAAAAACAAGTAAATATACTAAGTTGAAGTCTAGTTCTCATGGTCATTAATTTATGAAAATTGTGCACATATACGTTAGATAGTTCTCGTAAGTCGAACAAATTTTAATAAAAAAAGAATTTTTTTCATTTATTTTTAATTTTTTCCTTTATATACCAATGAAATAAATTTCTCATTAATTACTAGGAGAAAGGTCCAGATCTGCTGAAGATATTGGTATCATCTTGTAGTATTTATCAGGAAAATCAGATGCCCATCAAGAGTCAAAATAATGTTTCTTTATTGTCAAGCATTTATGTATAAATTTGTTAAAACAACTGCTATTCTTTTAGCATAATTCTTTATTATTAAACACTTTTACTGATTAATTATGGTGTAAGTTGCACTTAGAGTCAGACCAAATTTCAAAGTATTTTACTTAATCATAAGATTCTCCCAGTTTCCAGAACTATCTTATGATCAGACAAAAAAAAAAAATTAATTATATTCCTACCAAATTGTGAGTACGCGAATTAAGAAAATCCAAACAAAAAAAAAAAAGCAACAAGAATTGAGTATATTTCGGACGTGTTCGATAGAGATTAAAATCGGATTAAAATTGAAAAACCAGTTGTTATTGTTGACTTTTATTAGACGAGTAGGAGTCAATAATGACTATATTTGCAATTTTTATTGAATTTTGAGTTATATCGAACACACCCATCATTTTTATCGAATTGATTGGGTCGAATAAATAATTCTTGAAATGAAACAAAAGAAACTGATTACCTGAATAAAACTGCGAGGAAGAAAGTAATAACTGGAAGTTAAAAAAAAAAAATTAATTATATTCCTACCAAATTGTGAGTACGCGAATTAAGAAAATCCAAACAAAAAAAAGCCAACAAGAATTGAGTATATTTTGGACGTGTTCGGTATAGATTAAAATCGGATTAAAATTGAAATACTAGTTGCTATTGTTGACTTTTATTAGACGAGTAGGAGTCAATAATGGCTATATTTGCAATTTTTATTGAATTTTGAGCTATATCGAACACACCCATCATTTTTATCGAATGGATTGGGTCGAATAAATAATTCTTGAAATGAAACAAAAGAAACTGATTACCTGAATAAAACTGCGAGGAAGAAAGTAATAACTGGAAGTGTGTTGGATGTGGCAGCAGCCAAAGATGCCGTTGTATATGTCAAAGCAACACCAAAAATATCCAAGCTCATAGTTATCCTGCAATCAAACCAACCAAAATCAAATGAATAAACTTCGTGCCTTTGTCGAAGTGTTGGGTATGCTCGACTAAATAGTATGCTACGCGTGTTGAGAATTATAAACCCTTTATTCTATCGAGAGCAATCAATTTAAAGAAAGAAAAATAAAAAATTTAAGAACACGTAAGATTTATAAAGGTTCGCCTTACTATATCCTCTCTTGCCGCTGAGGTAATTCACTATGATGAAAGAAAAAAGGTTAACAAAAGAAAACTATCTAGACCAGCTCCATAAAATGACAATAATTAGACTCCACAACTTAACAATGCAGTACACAAGATTATGGAAAATGTAACATACCCGCAAAGAGAGAGCAGGAAAATCTTGATGAAAATGGTGAATGACAATGGTGGAGCAGTTTTCCTACAATTCCAAAACAAGAAATTCCAATGCTTACAATTTCCAGAGTTATAAGAGAAATATACATCGAACCACCTCATCAAACACTATATCTTTTTTTTTAAACGAGGTGGTTGTGTAAGTTCCTCACTGAAGTCTCTCCACAGGATTGATCTCCTATCGAGGGAGTGGGCAGGAGATATCTTGCCCACCGACAAGGTGCATAATTAAATAAGTTTGTACCGTTGGAAAAACATGGCAGTCGGGGCTAAGAAAACAGTTGCAGCAGCTTGTCTGTAGAAGACAAAAACATAAGTATTCATGCCAACATCAAATGCTACCTTTGAGAGCAAGAAATAGCCAGCGTAAATGGATTGTATGATCAAAACTACAAGAAATGGTTTGTTTATCTCCATCATCACACTTGAAAAGGGTAGACGATTAGTTAGAGCAAAAGGTCTTGTAGTGAAAACTGATTTCAAAAGAGGGAAATGGCTATGATATTAATTTTGTGTTCAAAATGCAATGGAAAGATTGGGTATAAATACAGGTTTCAGAGGAAAGGTATGGGCTGTGAATAAAAAGCCACATGATTTATTAGAGACGTGTTTGTGGGGATGATGTAGGTGTAGGGAGACATGGCCTACAAAAAAGATCAAAAGACAAGTAAATATATGCTTTTTTTAAAGTTTGGTTAGTTTAAGTATATTTGTATTAATTATTATTATTTTTTATTTGTAATTATTAAGAAAGGTCATTTGTGAGATTTTAAGAGATCAAGGATTGAGAATCTGAGATTAGAATAATGGGATTTATTATTTACGGGTTAATCGCTTAGATTGCTGGGAATAATTACAACGACGGTTTCAAACTTTTCAAAAACGTGGGAGTTTTATCCAATTTTTTTTTATTCGTAACAGCGTTAGTCTCAAACTTTTGATTTGTAGTCACAGCAAAGGTTGGCAAAAAATATTCATCTTTTTTGATCCACCCACCCTCAAATTTAACCTCAGCCCCCAACTTATAACCCTCACATGAAATAAATCTCCTCTACCTCAACAAGTGAGTCTCAAGATAGCCATCGCCCGAGCTGTAGCCCCACGAACGTTAACCACCGCCACTGCCACACCTTATTTCCTCCACATCCACTTATCTCATTTTATTCCATGCCCATCAATTTCATTTCCTCCTAACAAGAAGGGGTCGGGGAAAATAAATAAAAAATATCAACTATTTTGGATGAAAATCATTAGAGATCCTTTCGGTGCACATTTATTAAAATTTTTGGACTTCTATAGCATGTTTTTGAAAGGTTTGAGACTTCCAATGCAAATTACCATTTTCTAGTTAATAAAATGTTTATAGATCATTTACCTTTTTCTAAAACTGGTCAAACACTAACCAAACTTTTAGTCGGCTAACGAATTTTTTTGATGAAAATCGTTCAGAGGTCTTTTCCACGAACCAATTTGAAGGTTTGGGACCAGCTTGGTACAGATAAAAGGTTTGGATAAACTACACACATTTTTTAAAGATTCGGAACCTTCACTGTAATTATCCCTAGATTGTTTAGAAAGGTGAGGGGAAGAAAAGAAGATCAAGAATGATAATATAAATAAGGAAACAAGATGTTTAATAAATGAAGATTCTCATGACACCACCAAAGGAGTAGAGTGAGATGAGTCGTTGCCGACAATTTACATGCTTGGCAAAGTTCAAGTACTGTATTAAGATTTGTACAAGTCACGAGTCTGGACATTCAAATTAACAATCGCGACTTTCTAAATGTATATTTGTCATTTATCAATATCGGAGTGAGTGTTATTCTTTAATCATATCTAATTCTACGATTTATACATAAGCTAGTTCCTTTTATTGGTCTATCTTGACAACTCTTTGAATTCTAAAGACTTAGAAGTATTTTATTTGGACATTTGTTAGCAAGTGCATTAGTTAAACAATTTCAATTACGTGGAACTCACCATATGGAGGCTTGTTTGCATTTTCAATTCTTTTTTCTCCTTTCTCATCTTTTTTTTTTTTTTTTATTCAACACTCTAGTTGGTATGTTAATAAACATAGTATGGACTAGAAACTATAATGAAAAAGATTCTAACTTAATTCTTTTAATAATATTATTTGGTACTGTCCAATCCTTCTCGTCAAACAATTTATAAAAATTTTAGTTGCCTTCTTGTCACGGATATTTCGCACATATACGAGTTAATTATTCTATATAATGAACATAGAGTAGCTTTAGGAATATTAGACGCCTTCTTGTCATGAATATTGCATGCACATATGAGTTAATTCCAGTTTTAAACTTACACCATTGTTTTAGATTTTTGACTCTTCAAAAGATGAAAGGAAAAGGAAAAGGTGGGGATGGGAGACGGCTATCTTGCCCGTTTAAGCTGTTGAAATTTGACCAATTTTAGATTGCCTAACACATTAATATATCTACTTCAGTTCCACCTTTGTACTTTAATTAAATTAAAGTACATAATAATACTAAAACTAGAAAGGATTGTGTTATAACAATTGAAAAATATTGCTACCTAGGTAGAAATATTTATTGATTACGACGTTTCTTTCAAGATTTTTTTTTTATCATAAAGTAGTTAATTTTCATCTTTATCGTCATTTTGTATTTTTAGAAAGTTATCCTATTATGTCATTTGAGATATTCTTGAAAATTGTCAGATATAATCGGAATCTTTATTCTGCCTGTGAAACGTGTTTGTATTCGATGCTCCTTAATGGTTATGCACGAGACTTTTACACTATCATCATTTCTTGTATTTAAATGTTACTTTCGGTACATTATTGGTACTATTTGCATTTGAAGATGCTTCTTTATAATTAATTGGATTCCAAAGCACAATATGTTAAATCAACGATATTATTTTTTTATTCAATTAGTGTTTCTACTTTTCCTGATATTTAATTTAATTTATTAGTGCGTGATCAGGGTAGACTGTAGAGAGAAGATTAAAATGTTTGATTCCCTCCTTTTTCTCTTGGTTCTTACCTCTTTTCTACAAGCAATTGAAGCACTTATATTTATCTTTGAATACTATTAATTTTTTTTTAATGGTCAATCAAGAAACATCGTGTCATTGTAAAGCAAAAGCTTCCATATTTTGGCACAAGTTCACTTGGAATAAAGATTGTTATTCAAGTGAGCAAATTAGAATCAAAGTGATGGCTTTTGTTTATGGACCTCTAGCTTTTATGCACTAAAGGAAAACGAGTCTGAGCCAAAACTATGTTGAAGATGTGATTTCAATTAATATATTTGTTTCAATCTTAATAAATTTAACTTTTAGAAAAAATGGTCCGACATGATATCATGTAAAAGTTCTGATTTTTATTCTCATTCTACCTAATTACGAATGAATACTGACCCTAATAGTTTTAACTTTTAAATGAATTAATTCGTATAGACTAATGGAAGTCGATCATTACTATCACTCCAATATCTTCAAAAGAACAAGCACAAAGTCTAAGGGATTCACACAACTATGCATTCCTTTTGCAAGAGTGAATATATATTATTTATTATAAAATTTAACTATAAGTAAATTATTTATTCCCTAAATTATATAAAAGCTTACTTGAAACTAACTACTATGGGACACACGATTTTTCTCTCAAGAGTTTACCCTTTTTTCTTTAAGGAAATGGAGTTTTTAGGTCTCCACACCCACACCCAATGGAGAGGTTAGACGCACCTAGCATGTTTTATACATTGAAAATAGAATTAAGCATGGGAGGGAATGTTCGAACCTTACCTCCAAACTTTACATCGAGATATGGGAAATTGTTATAAATGATTTTTTTACATAAAGAAAAATGGTATTTGCTCATTGTTCTTAATATAAATTCAAAGGGGTCCAACAATGCTTTTAAGAGAAAATAAATAATCCCCATCACATATGCTTTAATAGAAATTCTTGCTTTAATTATAGTATCTGGTAGATTTTTATAACAAGAAACCGCTAAAAAATGTCTTTAAGGATTAAATTAAATAAGTTAACTTTTAAAAAAAAAAAAAATTACTTAATAACTAAATTTAAATTTTAAAGTGGAATCATGATTAGCTAAAAACCTAAAAAGGTTAATTTCTTGGTCATTCTAGTGCATAATAGAGGTCATCTCCATTGGGTTTTAAACTGAAATTATGTTGAATTTTTGAGAAAATATCTTTTTCTTTCATTTCACGTATTTTTATTGGGAAAATAGTGTTTATTTTGTTCCACGCGTTTTTTTTTTTTTTTTATCTCATTTCCATCTTTATAATTGACTTTTTAGAAGTTTTGTATTACAGAAATATAGAATAATTGTGTAGGCACAGTTATTATATTTATTTTCTGCGTAGTAGTTAATTGAATAAAATACTATATTCCTCTGTCAATTAAGACTTTATCTTTTATCTTTTTATTTGTTTGCGCTCATATACTTCATATCGTGTTATCTATATATATATATATAATCTCATTGCGTGGCAGAAGGCAGATCTTTTGAAGATCATCGATCTGTGTTTAAGGAGATTGTCACTAATTTGAAGAGTTTAGGGTAAAGTATGATGAAAAAGATTTAACCTTAATTCTTTTGTGTTCACTGCCCATTTTGTTTAAAGACATTATCTTGTATAGTTATGATTTTCTCATCATTGAAAATGAGTACGGTACATTGTTTTCAAAAGAGAAGATGAAGTATTTGATTTGATCTGAAGTCAGAGATGAAGAAGGCCTCGTTGTTCATGGTGATCGGAGAAGGGTTTAGTCAAGACCAAATTTCAACAATCAGGTTTGTTATTATTGCAAAAAGAAACGACAAATTAAGAGGGATTGCGACAAATTGCAGAACAAGTGTAATTTGACTATAAATCATGTAAAGAAATCAAAGACTTTAGACGAAACCATCAAGACTGAAAACTATTCGAGTGATGGGATGTTTTGACAATTTCTGACATAGAATCCAAACATGACGAGTGAGTTTTGGATACAGCTTGTGTGTTTCATATGTGTCCCAATAGGAATTTGTTTGAAACATATGAAATGGTGACATAAGGTATCGTTGTCATGGGTAACAATGAACATTGTCAGGTAGGTGGTATTGGTAGAGTCAAATTGAAACTAGTGGATGGAACATGTAGAATACTTGATCACGTTCAACATATTCCAGACTTGAAGAAGAATCTCATTTCGTTGAGTACTTTTGATTCAAAATGGTATACGTTTTTTGGAGGAGGTGGAGTTTTGAGAGTTCAAAAGGATTTTCATGTTGTATTGAAGGGGGTAGAAGAGGTCCCGATTATACATTTTGCAAGGTTGGACAGAATATGTGAAGAAAAGTCAGCACGGATTTAGTACTGTGGTGGAGATTCAGTTTGGTACTGTACTTTTAGGATTTAGTTCGGGGTCCATATTGAAGAATACTATTCAATCGAGTTTGGATGATATGGGTGATTTCGCTTTGCCACCATTACCTGTGGTTTCATAGTATTCAACTGCTAGAAATAGACCCATTGGAGATAGATACGTATATGCTAATTTGGTTGTACATGTTTTTTAGTGTTTTTGAAGGTGTTGAGACTAACCATAGCCTTCTATGAAAGCATTGGAAATTGATTCTGCTACATAGTGTGCTTCTTTGTAGTATTTCTAGGGTTTGACATACACCTTTATAAATACTAGACTCTTTTCACAAATTTTGTATTACAGAAATATAGAATAATTGTGTAGGCACAGTTATTGTATTTATTTTCTCCGTGTTAGTTAATTGAATAAAATACTATATTTCTCTGTCAATTAAGTCTTTATCTTTTATCTTTTTATTTGTTTGCGATCATATACTTCATATCGTGTTATATATATATTCTTTAATCCATTTTATTTTCCAACAAGAGGTATTAGAGATATTGGTTGTGATTTGTTCAATGATGGATTTGGGTGATACGTTGTTGAGATTTGACAAAATGTCCATAACTGGACGATGGATTAGAAAGAATGGAAGAATCAGAATGCACTTTCACAGATCCATCTTCATCTCTCTAACAATATTCATTAGAATGTTTTGAAGGAGAAAACGGTAGCTACGTTGTCGTTGAAGTTGGAGCAAGTGTAGATAACTAAAAGTCCAAAAAGCAAATTGCATCTAAAGCAGTGGTTATAATCTCATCGCGTGGCAGAAGGCTGATCTTTTGAAGATCATCGAGCTGTATTTAAGGAGATCGTCACTAATTTGAAGAGTTGAGGGTAAAGTATGATGAAAAAGATTTAACCTTAATTCTTTTGTGTTCACTGCCCATTTCGTTTAAAGACATAATCTTGTATAGTTATGATGCTCTCATCATTGAAAATGCGTACGATACCTTATTTTCAAAAGAGAAGATGAAGTATCTGATTTGATCTGAAGTCAGAGATGAAGAAGGCCTTGTTGTTCATGGTGATCGGAAAAGGGTTTAGTCGAGACCAAATTTCAACAATCAGATTTGTTATTATTGCAAGAAGATACGACAAATTAAGAGGGCTTGCGACAAATTGCAGAACAATTGTAATCTGACTGCAAATCATGTAAAGAAATCAAAGACTTTAGACGAAACCATCAAGACTGAAAACTATTCGAGTGATGGGATGTTTTGACGATTTCTGACATAGAATCCAAACATGACGAGTGAATTTTGGATACAACTTGTGTGTTCCATATGTGTCCCAATAGGAATTTGTTTGAAACATATGAAACGGTGACATAAGGTGTCGTTGTCATGGGTAACAACGAACATTGTCAGGTAGATGGTATTGATAGAGTCAAATTGAAACTAGTGGATGGAACATGTAGAATACTTGATCACGTTCGACATATTCCAGACTTGAAGAAAAATCTCATTTCGTTGAGTACTTTTGATTCAAAATGGTACACGTTTTCTGGAGGAGGTGGAGTTTTGAGAGTTCGAAAGGATTTTCATGTTGTATTGAAAGGGGTAGAAGAGGTCCCGATTATACATTTTGCAAGGTTTGACAGAATATGTGAAGAAAAGTCAGCACGGATTTAGTACTGTGGTGGAGATTCAGTTTGGTACTGTACTTTTGGGATTTAGTTCGGGGTCCATATTGAAGAATACTATTCAATCGAGTTTGGAGGATATGGGTGATTTCGCTTTGCCATTATTACCCGCGGTTTCATAGTATTCAACTGCTAGAAATAGACCCATTGGAGATAGGTACGTATATGCTAATTTGGTTGTACTTGTTTTTTTAGCGTTTTTGAAGGTGTTGAGACTAACCACAACCTTCTATGAAACATTGGGAATTGATTCTGCTACAATGTGTGCTTCTTTGTGGTATTTCTAGGGTTTGACATACACCTCTATAAATACTAGACTCTTTTCACAAATTTTGTATTAGTGAAATATAGAATAATTGTGTAGGCACAAGCTATTGTATTTGTCTTCTCTATATTAGTCAATTGAATAAATTACACCATTCATCTACAAATTAATTCTGTCTTTTATTTTGTTATTTGTTTGCGATCATATACTTCTTATTGTGTTATATATATTACATCGATTTGTTTATTTCCAATTGTCTCTACTTGAAAAGCTTAATCTATTGACTAACCGTGGCTAATTATAATTACAATTGATAATCCATACTTTTTGTAATTAATTTCTAATGAAATTAATCTATTTCCCATTTTAGAAATTACTTCACAAAGTTAATAAAAACAGGACAATTTCATTCTTCATTTTTTCTTATTTTTCTCTTAGCTCTATCCAACAGAGGGGCGAGGCAGTTTTGCTACGTACACTTCCAGTGTACAATCATCAAAACTCTTATTGTTCTTGCTAGTTTATTAAAAATAACATGTTTCAGTTTAATAAACAGGAAACAACAATAAATAACTCGGCCCCATTGTCAGATGGATAGAGATAAATAGAAAAATGAAAAAGAAGAATGATAGGGATTATTTATTTTCTCTTAAATCTTATGATTGATAGGAGTAGCCAAAGTCCACGTATGATTTTTATTCTTTTCATCTTTAATCAAATCCCTTAAAATTCACATGTTTCGGTATCTTTCCCCTATTGAATGAAAGAAAGAATATGATATTTCACATAATTGGTGTTTAACACAGTTTAAGTGATAACACTAGTGACATTAAATTACATGTTTAATTAAATGAATCACATAATTTTACTTGAAATTGGATCTATCGCAAAAATCATATAAATTGATGCTCTAGCACAAATGTGCTAGATAGCATTATTCTGAAAGAAAATGTATGTAATTAATGATAAACAACTGCAAGACATCAAGCTATTACAAAATACAAGTCAACCTAGGGATGGTGGCGGGGCGGGGTGCGGGGGAGGCAATTCCCCGCCCCATCCCCGTTTAAGGCGGGGCTGGACGGGTACTGACTTGTTTATTTTAATTTTTTT